>CABEEJ010001864.1:42929-72354 GCA_901482245.1 Timema douglasi
GGGGGGGGGGGGGGGAGGAGATGAGACGAAGAGAAAGTAAAGATCGGCCCCGAGTTTTCGCAAAAGAGATCGAGAGAGAGAGAGCTGGTAGACATGCCACACCCACCTTCCTCGAGACTGGCGGGGAAACAATGTCGGCTCCTCCTACACGGCGTCGTGACGTCACGAGAAGCACAGCTTGCCCTGCGCCGGGGCTGGGGGACCTTATGTGCGCATGGGCGCAGAAGTTAGACGGAGCGCATGACGTCGGGACTTTCCAGACGAGGCGTCGCAACGCCAGTCTGTCTAGAGCTGGTGAAAGTAACGCACCTCAACATGAATGGTATTGTCTCTGTAGGGCTGTGTCAGCGTTAGAAATGTACTACCACGTCCCAGACTCGATCCCAGTGTCCAGGTGTGAAATTTAAACCACTTTATATATCAGTATAACACCTGCCTAAAGATTTATTCCTCTCCACAAACTTTCTGTCGGGCATATATTAGCAGTGCTGGTCCTAAACTCTAATAAGATTCTGTTATATCACTAATGGCCAGTTCAATGAAACTTGAGTGTCCTGATAAAACATTCTGTACCTATACCAAAACATACCGTAATTATTTTGTAACTGTTTCCTGAAAAGTGTTTAAAACACTTGGCTTTAAGATTAGCGAACCATTTTACTATTGATTGGCTATGCTCGATAGGTCTTGTTTATAATAAATACACCTATTCTACTAAGACTCAGGTGAGCTGGTGGTCTAGGGGTAAGGTGTCAGACTTCTATGCTAGCGGCCGGGGTTCAATCCTCGGTCCCGGCAGAGACTTATCTGGTTACCAAACCCTTACTTCACCTCTGACAAGACATCTTGTGAATGTGGGGAATGCCAGGCCTCCACCGTGGTTCGGATTACCACGTTAAACTGTAGGTCCTTCATTTCATCTCACAATCACCTTACCATTCTACATTAGCGTAAGTGCGTATAACCCGAACGGGTAGTAAGACACGGTGCTAATAATAATAATAATAATAATAATACTAAGACTCCACACATACAGTAGCTAATAAAACCGCTACTAAAAGAATGATCTCAATAGATCTTAATTCAATGAACACATTTAATATTAGAGTAATATGTTAACAATATTTTGATATACACCTGTTTATGGGTGATAATCAACCAAATCCTTATTATAAAATAAATAGCCAAAAACTTTCTGGCAAGATTGATGTGAAATACTAATCGCTCAAACCGCTTCTGTTAACAAAACACCCCAAAAAATTAGTTATTACATCATCAGGATTAGAACTAAGGTTTTTCATACGTAAGCTGAGCATTGTTTTACTACGTCCATTTATCGATCTTGAGCTTGACTGAGGCCCTTTTGAAAAACATATCTAGAGAAAATGGGAAATATACTTGACAATAAGTCAAGAAATAACAAATTAGCTTCAGTAATTTATAAATAGAAATTTAAGCTAAAAGTATAGTATTTTATATACGTATCCTATGTTTAACATCATGGTTATCAACATAATAAATTAAAGTGTATGAATTAAGCATGTTGCTTTGGAGGAATGCAACATTGATAAATCACAATCACATTGAATTTTCCCACTCCCTAATGTTATCAAGCACGTTTCAATCCTCCTAGCGGTGACCCACTGGACTAAATGTCAGACTTATGCAGTTTAGCTTTTCTGTGATGGTAGGATTAAGTTTCAAATCCGGTATTGGTACATTAGAGATGCTTTTTACTCAATCATTTCCCCCTATTTCTCCACACAAACTGCAGATAAATTTACTTAAGATTCTAACTCTTTCATCCTTACCGCTAATATTTAAATTAATATGTGTTTATCACAGATGTGTTGTAAGACAGGGTGAAAAAAGATTAAACATTCCAGACAAAATCAATTCTGTTGTGAGCCTGACGCGTTAGACCCCTTGATCACTGGTGTAAATCTAATCCTAAAGGTCATTTTAAAGTTTAAAATTATACAATTTAGGTAGTAAAAATAATATTTTCAAAGTACAGTAGTACTCTAATGAGTTTTTTAATTTCAATAACAGTGTGGTTATTGGTCTAATATAAGAAAAGGTTGTAGAAAAATTAAACCTGTCAGTCAGATATCGACTGGTTTTCCGGTAATGGGTAGTGGTGTACGGATTCTGGTAAGGTGTAGTGAATTGTGTTTTTCGCCCGAAATGGTTTACCTCTCTCGCTCCATATGATATAAGGTATATTAAAAAAAACCAGCCTCCTCATTCTTATGCCATGGTAAATATACTGAGATCATGGTTATATTGTAAAACACAAGGCTAAAATAAAAAATTTCTGGGAGTCATTAAGTAGGAATTAAACTTTTTTTTTTTTTACACTCAAAATTTTTAACCAACGTTTAAATGAGCTACGTATGACATAATATTTAAACAGCCCATCAACAAGAAATATAATTTGATATCCCTCCCAAATAGCAAGTTAATAAACGTTCTTAGTTTATTTTATACACTAAGAACCAATTATTCGCAATACAACTCGACCCGTTTGTTGACGTCATCAATGAAGCCTTCACCTTTAAGTTAACCAAGAAATAAATGAACTAATTTGTTCCGACTCG
The DNA here is from genome assembly GCA_901482245.1 of Timema douglasi. NCBI lineage: Eukaryota > Metazoa > Arthropoda > Insecta > Phasmatodea > Timematidae > Timema > Timema douglasi. The sequence continues at coordinate 45,530 of CABEEJ010001864.1, forward strand.
ACTTGACCTCTTCTACTCCCCTTCCCCCATTTTTACCCCTTCCTTCACTTCCCCTCTCTACTGGAAATGACGGTAGAGATGTCTAAAACTCTGGGTCCTACGTAATCAAAGTTGTTAGCGTTTACGTATGCAAATCAGCCAGTCGCACAACAAAGGCAAGAGACTGCCGTCGACGCTAATAAACGTAAACATTTTACTCCAGAAAACTTAATTGAACAAAACGTCGGGTAACTGCGACGTTTCTTCCCTCCCCCCTTTTTCATACCACCCACCCTTCTTACCTACCCGATAAACCAGAAATAAGAACTCGAGAGAAATAATCTCTTCGATTGTTTTCGTCCAGAATATTTGGTTTGGACATTTAAAAGCTACATTGTTTTTAATGTATCTTTAGGGAAAAGAGTCATATGAACATCGTAAAAAAATACAACACCTCGCGAAGTAACTATGGTATACTTTTGCAAATAAGTGTAACAATACCATGCTCTTTAATAATAGGGTAATATTTTTTAGTGAATTATTAGAGAGAACAAACTTTTATATGTTTGTGAGGTTTTTTTAAGTACCTTTGTTACACTACGGATACACTTAAAAACGTTGCAATCAAATACTATTGGTTTCATCTTGATCTACATTATTAAAAGAAAATCGCAATCCCAAACAGTTAGTGCTAGTAATACAAAACGTAGTAAAGCTTCAATTATTTATTATGATATGGCAAAATCGTAAATAATTTATCATAATATTGTAATATATTATTTTACCCTTTGGAACAAATTTAAAAAATCAATTATCATCTTATTACTTAGACCTACTACTTTTAAAGATGGTTTCTAAAAAAAAATTATTTTTATTATTATTATTATTATTATTATTATTATTATTATTATTACTATTAGCACCGCGTCTTACTACCCGTTCGGGTTTTACGCACTTACGCTAATGTGTAATGGTAGGGTGATTGTGAGATGAAATGGAGGACCTACAGTTTAACGGGGAATCCGAACCACGGTGGAGGCCTGGCATTCCCCACATTCACAAGATGTCTTGTCAGAGGTGAAGGAAGGGTTTGGTAATCAGATAAATCTGTGCCGGGACCGAGGATTGAACCCCGGCCGCCAATACAGAAGTGACGCCTTACCCCTAGACCGACAGGTCACCAACCTTCTTATCATCAGCCGGCGAACGATCGATCTCAAACAAGCTTCCTTTGTCTGTTGTCAAAGATAGTGCCAACTTCTGTGGATGGAGATTCTCATATGGTCAGTTTTGTTGTGTTACACATTAATTAATAAAACTACATATTCCTCAGACTTGCATACATGTTTTGTAGTTGTGATAAATTGTGTCAGTTTAGATAGTTTTGCCAAGCTACAAAACTTGTTTTAGACACAGATCAATTAGGACGTAGTATAAATTTAGTTACTTTTATAAGGCCAGAAGTCAATTTGAATGGACTATACGTAATATTTGAAGTACAATCTACGCTTGGCTTTAGATTAAATGGATCTTAAAATAGTCGGCGTATAAATAATAATAATTATTATATTTGAATTCATTTAAAAATAATAATTTATTACTTCTGTGCAAACCACGAATGTATAACTTAGCTCTATAACATTAAATTAGCCACAGGATGTTTTAAATTACTCACCTTAAATACAATAAATTTGTATTATTATAACGATGCATTGAGTCACTATACCTGTCTTTGCCTGTCACATATTCACACTGTGGGTAAACAGGTAAGGTAAGTAGGATAACACACCAGAAATTGATTTGAACCACTACTTCTCCATCACAGACAAACCAAACTAGACGAGACTTAAGCCTTTGTATACGTACCCACAATTTTTGGGCAGATAGTTAGTTAAAATATAAAATACAATTATTTATGTTAAATAATAGATATACACATATTGGTCAGCAAATCTACCCAGTAATAAACGACTTGACTTTAATGCGAGAGAGGTCAAGATTTGAATTATATTAACGCCAACCGTGTCAAATGTTTTATTTTTAACAATATGATCTTTTTAACCTTTTTTCTAGACACACACTTATAATAATAACTACAATCTCATACTGGGTTGTATCTACCCTTATTGATGGCTCAGTGATCTAAGACGCTGGACTCACACTCACTTTTTGTTGTTGAAAGAGAGACGGAGAAAGGAGTATAAGCCAGATCTACTAAAAATGCGATATACATTCAGGTTTTACCATATTCTCTCTACGCCAATGTGGATGATCTTAGCTTAGATTACCTTCCCATCGGTGGAGACAAGAGGGTTAAGACGCCAACCCTGACTGCTCTAGAAGCCGATGACTGAGATAACGGAGATAAATACCCGGCTGAGTGTACTGAGTTTTTTTGCTAAAATATTTTTTTAATTTCTTATTAAATATTTGTATACATTTCCTAATAAATTCTATTTTTTTAGCACCACTTCTTACTACCTGTTTGGGTTATAAGCTTATGAGCTATATACGCCAATAGTTTTAGTGAATAGGAAGGTATATTTAGAGAAAGCGTAACCAAATATGCGTGGGGGGGAAGGGGGTGGAAACGGAAAACTATTTCATTTAAAACCCGCCTCGGTGGCGTAGTTGGCTAACGCGCTTGTCGTGTTTAGCTCGACTGCTGAGGACGGGGAGATTGAGGTTCGAATCTCGGTCGGGTGAACTGGGGGTGATTTTTCCTAAATGGTTTTCCACTCTCCCTCCACGTAAATGCGGGTTCACTTCCTCTGATTAAACCTTCCCAATTCCTAATCCATTAGTGTAATCAGTACCTAAAGCGTATAACCCGAACGGGTAGTAAGACGCGGTGCTAAATATAATATTATATTTCATTTAAAACCCCTCTCAGTACACCCGCCCAAGATTCGAACTTTGATCTCCCCTTCATCGGCAGTCTAGCCTACTGCGAGAATAGCGCGTTAGACCACGCGGCTACTGACACAGAAACCTTCCTAATATACACCTAATAATTGTATAAATACGAATATCCTGGTTGGTTAGAAAGATACGCTTTTTAATATCCCTATCTTTTTGGTTAAGTGATTAGTAATGATTCTATTTAAATTTTGATAAAAAGCTACATTGATTATTACCTTAAACAAGTTTTTTGGACATCCTTTTTCAATAAGAATGATGCAAGCTTTCAAGGCCATACAAGAAAAAGAAAATACATTATATATATATATATATTAAAGAGGATTTCATGTAAGTTTTTTTTTTCTCGTCGCTTTCATCTATCCTATCGCTTTTCATTCTATTTCATAAGTCTATCCTTCTCGTGCCCTGTTCGTGGCTTGATTTCGAAGGAAAATCACGTTTCTCCCTCTCCTTACCCGATCTTTAGGAAGTCCTTCATCATTTTGATCTAGAGTAGCCTTGCAGTAAGGAGAGAGAAGCTATATATAAGACGGCAAATATAAATCAGGTAAGTGCCGGCAAAGTTTTTTATTTTTATTTTTGGTGTGTTATTCAATAAAGGAGAGAAATCATAAATTTATTCCAAGAAAGAAGTATTATCAATTATATATTCTTTGGTTAAGAGCTATACACATTTTAGGATATCTATCTTATTTTAGACCTTTATTTTATATTTACAGTACGTTTTAACAAATGCATACTATTGGTCTGTCTATATGAATATGAAATTTTTAAATTATTTTTAAAAAACTTATTTTATTACCGAAGCGTCTTATTATTAAAAAAAATACCTAGCTATTAAACATCGAGATACATTTTATTGATTTTTAATGTACAGTACACTTCACTTACAATGAAACTATTTTCTTGACGGATTACACTATTCTCCTATCTTAGAAGGTACGCTATAGTGGATACGTATATGATAATCTTACTAGCTTTCAGATTAAAAACTATAGTTTGTTTCTTGGATTTGGATTATAAAATATATCAGTGAACTTGATTTATTATTATTTTTTACAATTCAAATGATATAAATTTTTATTCATGAACGTGTGATACATGCTTCTACTATTTATTATCAACTTTTAATTATTGAAACCAGGATGGTGACTAAATATTTGTAAGAAATAAACTTGCATACTTCTTCCGGAGAAAATATGTGAAGCTACAAAGTTGTTCTTGCCACCTTTTTCAGTTGATTAGAATTGAAGATCAAATTATGAAGTAGGAATCAAAAATTTAGAAAAATAATAGTAAATATTTGAATGTAAATTCTAAATTAAATTAAATAATATTTCAATATATTCATAAAGGACCATGTTATTAAGTTAAAACAATTAGTTAACATTTTAGAAGTAACTTGTTTGTATTCAAATTTTGATAATGGATGACATTATTTTGTCATATCTCTTGATTTTTTTCAAAAAAGATTAATAGGAATACTATTTAAATTAATGTGATCAATATAATACACAAATATATTGTTTCCGTCATGCAGAAAGGTCGGCTTTTCAAATTATACATATGTAAGTCTGTTTTTCAATCTACTTTAAATAATAGATGTCTAATTTATTTTAAAATAATTGTACATATTTTTTTCTAAATATAATATAATATTCTTTAATAAAATTTCTCTCTTATCCAATTCACAGGTTTGTAATAAAGTTCAAGGAACGTTCGTATATTTGGTTATAACGATTTTTTTTTTGCAAATTTTTGCTAAAAATCTTTTTTAAGCGACCTTAAAAATGTATGTTATGACATCGAGAACCCCATCGTAGCACAGTCAATCCATTCATATCATATATAAATATTGTTTGTAATGGAAGGATACAAGGTAAAAAGGTGTAAAATCATACTATACACATTTACCAGGACCACAACTATTATATTTCAATTCCCACAAGAACCTCATCAAATACTTTTTTATTTAATTTAAATCTGATACATACCTCATGATTGTTTAACAGACGGTAGTACAAACTAGATGAGCTAAAATTTGAGTTTGCCCCTCTTTCCCCCTGTACCTTACAATTGGATATGTGTATTTATCTATCAAATGCATATAATTTATACATCATTTCCACCAGAAGCTTTCAAAATGGTGTTGGTAAACAAATATTCCGTTTCGGCCATTGAATGATTGGTGACGATGTTTGCTAAACGAATAGTAAACTGTTTCCTAGTTCGCCGCGGGGCATGATGGGAAAAATTGGGATCGCGCTTGTGGATGAGGAGAGAGGGGAAGTGAGGGTAGGGGTAGAGAAACGTCACCGCCAGAAGCAGATTCATCACCCAGAAAAATACCCTTGGCACGGATTTCGGAACGTTTTGTGAAAGGTGAATCAAACCCTAGCGCACAGAAGACCATGTATTTTAGACTTTAGAGAACAACCTTCCAATTTCACGAGCAATATATTTATTTATTATAAAAATATAATCGAAAATGATGCATAGAAATCGGTTTAATATATTTATATGTATAAAAAATAACCACTGAAAAAGTAATCTCTTCGGGGGACGTGACAATTGGCCATAAGTCAATTGACCTAAGTTATATAGTCATTTGGCAGAAAATAATTTGGTTCTAATGTCATATGACATAGTCATTTGGTCTAAAAATTAATATCACCAAATTATGTTGTTTTTAAAAATTAACTTCACTGCCATCTGGTCTAGACTTAAATTTGAGGTACAATCTCTTTAGGCCAACTGATGTGTACACTTCTTTTGTCGTTAAGTTAATTTGAATAGTGAATTTAAATAGAAATACATAGACTATACTGTATTATACATCAACATTAAATGTAATGAATTTTAAGTACTAAGAAGGGAAATAATTTAATTTTTTGTTATCTAAATCTATAGTTAATCCACCAAAACCAAACTAGAATTTTGAAGCGTGCTCAAAATAAGTACAAATATTTCAACTTACTGCTTTGGAGACTTGACTTTAAACTAAGAATATCATGGCTAAATTTCCATCCATTCCAAAGTCACCACATACCTGCAAAACAAAGGAAAAACAAATTAATATTATATTCACGTATTTCGTTAACTATGACTACATAATTTAAAAGTAATTTTTTCTTAAATATTCAAACGAAAATAAAAATATATTTTAAACCCTACCTTATTCGACAACGTAGATACAACCACGGACTATTTTCACGTAACTATGTTATTAATAATGTCAATATAGCTGGCTTTGACTATATAAAGAATTTTCAATTATTTTTTAATCTTTTTTAATATACCATTAAAATATAGCCGATAGTAAAGTTCTGAACTTTTACTCAAAGCTCGTACACATCCCTTTTAGAAGGGAGATTTTATCTTTGTTATTTATCTTATAATGAATACTGGTACTGTACATGTATTAACTAGATTCCAACTTCCTTTCTGCCATGCTGTGGTTTGTTGTTAACTAAATTTCCATTTTCATTATAAAAGGCCTTTTATAAAATATTACTATAATACTAGCGTTTAGAATTAATAATATTGTTACATTTTACATTTGTTTTTTACAGGCATTGACAATATCTATCTAAAGTGACAGCTGCGGATAAAATGACTTGATGTATTGCTAATATTAGCAGTGAATTTTATTTTAATCTAATAATGACACCCGGACACAGGATACGAGCTCGAAACTTTTGATTTAGTACGCCAATGCTTTAACCACTTGACCATCAAGAAGTAGTCCTATGCCCAGAGTCATTCTTCACTCATATTATAAGGCAGAATCTGCGATGAACGTAGAAATTTGGTATCGAAAGAAAAGTATCGGTACTGTACTCATTAAAAGTATCGGAAGAAAAATATCGATACCGTACACGTATCGAAAGAAAAGTATTGATAACAGTAAGTATCGATATCTAAAATTCAATCTGAAAAAAAAAAGTTTTTTTATCTAGTAATAATAATTTCAACTTTAAAATCATAATTGTATTTCCATATTTAGTTAAATACTGAATATTATATTGGTTTTGAATACTTTAAAACAAATTTTACAAGATGCTTTTTCGCTATCCAACTTATTAAAAAAACCTCCATAATTCACTTCTGGGAGGTGTCATTTATTAACTACACTCTTAGTTTATATACTCTATCAAGTTAACTATTGACAAACAATAGAATAATGGACGCCCTTTTATGATCTGTCTGCTTGGGACAGCCTTTAGGTATCTGAGTTCATTGAGCTCTACAAAAGATTATTTTGTTTGGTTTTTGAAGACCGTGCTCATTGATAAAGGAAAGGGTAGTAGATTGGTCACCAATCGTGGTGTCATTTGGTTCTTCCTGTTTCTTCACAGTACACCTTAGTAAATATTTAGTCCAAGACTACCAGAAGTAGTGAAATTAACAAAAAAAGTTATTTCTTTCGATACCGATCCAATACTCGAGTGTGAGGACTGATATAAGTAAAAGTATCGTAAAAAAGTATCGAGTAAAAAAATATTAGTATCGAAATGAAAATATATAGATTAGTAAAGTATCGATACTTTTTCAACATCCGTAAATGGACGTGCGGCAACCAATTTCCCTGTCCAGGATTAAATTTTAAATTTAAAGAATAAGATAATTTGATTTGGCTATAACCGTAATTAAAATCTATAATGGCTTAGGTATTTAATCAATTATTATATAAGCATTCTAACAATAACTGTATATTTGACAGCACAAAGTTAAAGGAGGCTGAGTTAGCTGACAGTTTGTAATCTTAATATTAATAATTATTGATCGCTCATATGTAGCTGACGAGTTCCACACGTCCATTACAGACTCTGCCCTAAAATATGAGGGAATAATGTCCCTGGGCACGGAATATACTTTTATAGCCTAGTGGCACGAACACTGGCGTACTAAGTCAAAGGTCACGGGTTTGATTCCCGTTACCATGTATGTATTTTACATTTAAAGAATACTAGCAAACCCGTGCGTAAATTACGTAGATTGCGCAATACTTGTTAAAAATAGTGAAATATATTATTTTATATAGTAAAAACTTGTTTTTTAAATTATTATTATTATTATTAGCACTGCTTCCGACTACCCGTTAAGGCTATACGCACTTACGTTAAGGTTAAGGCGGGGGGAGGGAAGATAGTCTTACTATTTAAAAAGCCTATTGGACTATTTTACCATTGGTATGTTGGGAAAGGAGTCTGAAAAATTTTAAAAGACCTTCTTTGAGACCCAATTCTGCCAATAAAAAATAGTTTTATATTTGTGTGGATCCTTGTTCCTAACAATATTTTACAATTCCTATTGGAAGGGTTGGCTGGGCATTATGTTTCTGATTTATTTGATCACCACCTGTTTTGGTATTATCCTTTTAGAGGTAATCTACCTATAACTTTGCGTGGAAGGAGAGTGCAAAATTATCTAGTAAAACCCACCTTCAGTAGACCCAGCTGGGATTCAAACCCTAATCTCCCTGTCATCAGGCCAGTCTAACATGAAAGCGGGCTCTTAGTTCATTAGTTTACTGAAATGTATATGTCTTTAACTAAATTAGTCTATAAATCTTATACCGACATAATACTTTTTTATAAAGTGAAAGTTTAGTTTATTGGTAATATTAATTATCATATTCCTCTCTCCTAATGGTTATTTTAAAATTTTAATTTCAAATAAGTAACAAGTTTTAAATGTTTAATTAATCTGTGCAAATTTGTCAATACTCTTTCACCGCGTCCTAGGACCCTTCAGGGTTGATTACATGCATTATTTACGCTACTGTAAAAGAGATAGGAAAAGCATATTTATAGAGGAAATGTACGCGCATTTGAGTGTAGGTAGAGTGGGAAACCGAAAATAAAAGCTCAGTGCACCCGACCGGGATTCAAACACTAACCACCTTGTCGATGGCAATCTAGCCTAACACAAGCATAATGCATCAGATCATTTCTCCACATACATGGGTAATTTCATTATTGTTCAAGAAATGGTATCTACCATAAAATCTTATCAATTTATCTTTTTGGGTGAAAATCATTTCCTCAATTTCTTTATTTAATTTAATGTAAAACACATGTTATACTGAAATACTATAAGCAATAACATCTTACAAGCAACAAAACCCGTAGAACACAGTAATAAATAAATTAAATAAGTCATCTAAGAAATTAAAAAGAGTTCATTATCTCAATTATTATAATAATTTTCTTTAGAACATTTCATTCAGGATATTAAAATGAATATCAAATAAAATAAATCGGAAAATAATGAAACAAAGGAATGTGATCCTGTTTGTGGTTATTAAAATCCAAATAGGTTCATTTAATTAACGAATAAACAAATTATATTCATTGGACTCAAACAACTACCTCATTATTAAATTAATTAATTTGTTTTTGTCGGCTATTCATTATGTTTAGCCCTAGCTGTCAGGTTTTGAAGGGATATAAATATAAATATTTTTAAAAGTATGTCCCAACTTATCGACCCAAATCCCCCTGGCGTCGGTATCCGAGCCATATCGGCGGCAACCGTCAGCCGCCAGGGCTTAACAAGTCACCCTGCGGAAGAGCAGGCGACGCGCGCTAGAAAAGCTTTTCATCCGCTCCGCGTGCCGCGGGATTGAGGTCGCGTCTATGAGGTCGACTGCAAGATATCGCGCTGGTCGGAAGGAGAATTGGAGGCGTTTGAGAGAAAACAGCGGATTTCAAGATTTAGAAGAAATAATAATATTATTCTAAGGAACAAGAACGTTTTGAACACATTATATTTTATGGATTGAACAACTAAATATATATTCATATACGGATATAACCGTAGCCACTAAACAGATATACTAATTATTTCGTCGCTATATGTGCATTCTAAAAATAATTATAGCTATGCTACTGGCAGCATTTGTACTTTATGTATATTTTAAGGTCCTGGCGACCCTACATGTGCCACGGGGTGGGTTTTTTAAATATATTTTCCCACCCCTAGCCCAACGATGGTATTATTCAGCCCGCCAGGGCGCCATATCTTGTCTACTTGTGTTAAGTTATATGTTTCAATGTAGTGTATGTTTTCGAGAGCCCCTCGGGGCTGGTGTTAACTATTTTTTGTTCAGTTATGTTTCTCATGTCATTATTCATGTTGTTTTTTTGTTAGATGTTTTGAAATAAAATAATCGCACACAAACAAACAAACTACTGGCAGCATAAAGCCAATTACCGAGTAGATAGTGGTTGCATTATCTGATAGTTCGTGGTCTTAACTAATCACACATTTGTAGACGACAATTTTTGCACGTCCATCATAGACTCTGCCTTAAAATATGAGTGAAGAATGACCTTGTGCACGGGATGACTTGTTGATATCCCAGAGGTTGGATTGGAACATTAACGTGCTTAGCTAAAGGTCCTGGTTCTTTAAATTGAAAAAAGGACACCTGGACACGAGAATCGAGCCCGGGATCGTTGTCTAACTACACCAATGCTATAACCACTGAGCTATCCAGGAATCGTCTCGTACTCAGTCTCATTCATCACTTATATTTTAAGTCAGAGTCTATGAAGGACGTGCGGAAACCATCAGCTACTAATGTGTGATTCTATAAAGATCACGTGCTATTAGATAACGCAGCCACCTTCGACTCTGTAATTGGCTTCACGCTGCCACTTGTACAATAATATAATTGTAAGAGATTGCATAATATAAGAATCAAATAGCCAAAGCTATTATTTATGCATTAAAGAGGATTACTACATCTAGATATTATATTCTAGAATTTGAAATATGAAACATAGACACGGGAATCGAACACGGGACCTTTGGCTTAACACGCCAAAGCTCTACCATTGAGCTATACAAGACGATTTTCCCACGTCCTTAATAGACTTTGCCTTAAAATATGAAAGAAGAATGACCCTAGGTACGAGACGATTACTTGATAGATCAGTGGTAAGGGCATTGGCGTACTAAGCCAAAGGTACCGGGTTCAATTCCTGTGTCTAGGTGTCATTTTTCAATTTTCAGAATATGATAGAGGTAAAGTAGTGAATGATTTAAGAACAACCACTACACACGACGGTGACTCAAACCACGATCAATCCATCATCACTAATCCCGATAGATTATAGGCTTTAGACTATGCGACCACTGATTACTCATTTAATTGCCGGAAAAGAGAAATAAGTTAGAGTTGATAAAAATTTATTCACATTTCCGTTTGGATGGAATGATGGAGTGGAAGATCATTTGGTTGTAAGCATTCTCTTATTACTCCTTGTTGGAATTTAGGTCCCTACCTTTCTGTCAACAACAAACTGCGTTGGATAAGCTTGACATTATTTTTTCTTTAGAAGTATTACATACTAAATTGGGTATATTTTATCAACTACTCACCAACTTTATGGTGCAGCTGAAACAGATTTATATGGGGTTCAAAGAAGATTTCCACGTAAATATTACATGATCACACGTATTACGCCTTAGCAATATATTATATTTAATTTTCAAGTAAAAATATTAAAAATTGCATTAAGTCTAAATGACCTAAAATAAATAATAGGATTAGGCTAGCTACTTATCCACGTCCTGTGTCCTTAGTGAAACATATTTGGTGGTAGTATGCATGTGCTGGAGATGGAGGTGAAAGGACCAAGTTTGGTTTTAAATATGAAATAAAATATATAATAGTTCCGAAATAATCCCCCATTATTTTAAATAAATTTAAAACCTTAGCACATCAATATAAAAAGTTAGTAAATAAAAACAAATTGCTTCTTAAAAATAGTATTTTTATGTGAAGTAATAAGTTTTAATAGTTTGTAAAGTATTTAGGCCATTACAATTAAATATTTACACATTCATCTATAGAACGCTAGCAAATAAATTATAAAAAATCAAACACTTCCCTTTATTGTTATTGGTAAAATATTATACATATCATTTCACCAATTATACAAAATTTAAAATAAATAAAAAAAATTAAAAACACTTAATGGAATCAAAACACAATTAGAATCAATTAAGTTTGGAAAAGGTTATTTTACTAAATCAAAAGTTCCCACGCACGAATCCCCTTTAAGTTAAATTAGTCCACACACTTTCTTAAACATAAATTTTCACCAAAACGGGCATAATGTAATTTGGTTTCATTTAAAAAATAAAATGCTATGTATTTTAATCATGATACCAATATTATAAGTTTAGTTTAGCCATACCTTAATTTTGAAAGTAATAAAAAATCTCTTGATACTTTCAAAAAATGGATTTTTAATTTGGAATTTGTTTTTCGTGGACATCCATAGGACAATCCTGAAACTCCTATACAAAAAATACTGTTTTCAAATTTTCTTTGCTCATTTTAAATAAATGTTGTAATGAAAGGTTATGGTTTTTGATAACGTTCATTCCCAATGTCTAGAATTTTTTCTCAAGAGACTTTTGTAGTACTAATACCCTTATAATACAACCTATTAAACACTAGTTATAGAACGGCAAAATAAAAATATATAGGCCTAGGTGTGAAACGGAATAAAATGGCTTTCAACTTGCACTCCAGAAAAATAATCAAAACGTAGTTTATATTAGCCATGAATTCATATTTCTAAAGGTTTTTTCCTTCCTTTGCATTTTACCATTGTATAATTGAGGTATGAATGAATAAATTTCATGTTATTCTTTAATTTGTCACAATTAAATATTTTCCAATAACACTTCCGAACACCGGGCAATGTTTTCACAACGATTGTTAAAACTAGTCTCGCTAATCCCTTTTTCTGCATATAACTAGCTTTGTACACTCACAATGCCTTGGCATACACCAGCTATAGTAATCTCCCAAATCCCACTCAATTTGGCCGTCGGTCATATGAAACATTAATGCATGAAAATTAACTTAATTATGTTTTTGCGCAGTGGTAATACAATACACAAAGAGTTAGATAAAACGGGTGGGGAGGGGATACCACGTTTTTGGAAAAGAGCAGGGGTGAGTGGGAGAATGAAAACATGTTAAAAACAGAGGGATAGAAGAAGAGGAATGAACCACTTTTTACTTTCTAGGATTGTATGAAAAATACATCCGTAAGTGTTCTGCTATTTGCTTGTTAACAATCAATCATTTGCATAGAGCAATGATCTAATGATAGCTGTAAGCAGGGCCACCATGACTGTTGCTGGTTGGTTCATGCCATGCAGTGCTCATAGGTACTGTAAATAATCTCTGCCCATGATCCACTTATTATTATTATTATTATTAGCATCGAGTCTTATTACCCGTTCGGGTTCTACGCACTTACGATAATCTGTCATGGTAGGGTTATTGTGAGATGAAATGGAGGACCTACAGTTTAACGTGGAATCCGAACCACGGTGGAGGCCTGGCATTCCCCACATAGGCCTGGCATTCCCCACATTCACAAGATGTCTTGTCAGAGGTGAAGGAAGGGTTTGGTAATCAGATAAATCTGCGCCGGGACCGAGATCCACTTGTTGTTGACATTTTAATTTTATAGGTAATTTTTCGGTACTATGGAAATTTAGGTCACATTTTTTTGGTTTTCTTCCGTTAAAGGCCGGTACACACAGAACGCTAAGCTAAGCTAATTTGGTCAAAGCTAAGGTAAGATTTGCTCTGCTTACTCCTTAGAAAAATAACAGACCATGTATTTAAATGTTCTGGTCCACACAGAAAGCTAAGCTATGCCTTGCTACACAACGCTATGTTTTTTTCCAATCACTGGCCGGGCAATTTTTCCATCCCCCATATTGGGCCACCTTACGTTGCGCATGCGCATAATGTAGCTCGGGCTACTTGTTGAACAGACGCAGTGGTGGTTTGGTGAAAATAACTACAGAAGTGTTGAAGTTTGGTTTTTAATTGGTTTCACGTGTATTAAAGTAATGTTCTATTTAGGTTTTATATTTAATAAATGTTTTTATATTAAAATGTAAGCATTAAAAGAACCTGTAAAACCTCCACGTCCTAAATTTTCTTCATCTTACAAAACGATTGCTAACAGCAGAATATTCTCTTCTTAGGTACCATCCCCTGAACTCAAACAAAACCTTTTGGAGAACACCATCATAACTATGCTTCACTGGAGTAGACCGGAAAGAAACATTACTGTATTTTACCAATTGGGGCAAAACCAAACTGACAAAACCTTAGTACAGCACAGCGTAGGTTAGCTTAACCTAGCTTACCATTCTGTGTATATCGGCTTTCAAAGTCATTTTTGGCATTTATTTGAGTTTTTTAGTCATTTAGACATGTTTGGGTAGTTTTAGGCATTGCTGTGAAATAAGTATATTTTTACAAAGTATCGATATTTTATAATTACATCCAATTTTCAAACATACAGTTGTCGGAATGTGAATATAATGTAGACAATGAACTTTGTGTCCTTTTTGATTGTATGGTTGTAAAATACACAGTCCTGGTGAGACATTGTAGAGGAATATCTCGTAGCTAATATCACGTTTAGAAAGCCTACCTAAGTTTGCCCAACCAGAATCCGTGCCCGTACCTCCTTATCAAAGATGACTGATGAAAATACTATCAGTATTTCAAAGTTTTATACTAGATAAATATAAATTAATAAAGTTATAAAATCCTAATAGTTATCCGTTTGAATCTCAATATATTTAATGATTTGTTAAGTATATATTAATTTGATTAAAGTGTTCTATAAAATGATGATGTGTTAAATAATGTAAATATTTCTCATACGTCATTAAATAACTACTTCCTTAAGAATAAGATCTAAATTATTACAGAAGAAAGAATATTAATATGAGATGTATGGTAGCTTTAGGTTCAAACCCGGATCACCCCATTACTAGTAAACTAGATCAGACAAACTTAACGATTCAGTTCGCGTCAACCGGTGATAATTTGAATGCTTTCATTTAATATTATTTTATTTCAATGAAATTTAGCCCAATTTTTTTTTATCTAGAATAATTATGAATTAAATAGCCAAATCTATTATTTTTTTTATTGAGGATTTACTCCCATCAAGATAATATCAAATTCCGAGAATTGAAAAATGACACCTGGACACGGGAATTGAAGCTGGGACTTTTGGCTTAGTACGCCAATGCTCTAACCACTGAGCTATCCAGGAATCGTCCAGTGACCAGGTCATTCTTCACTCATATTTTAAAACAGAGTCTATGATTTTTTTTTTCAAAATTTTCGTATTATGATATCTAGATGCGAGCAAATCCTCACTAAAACAAATATAATAGCTTTGGCTATTCTATTCTTAATAATGCGATCCTTTAAAATTATAATAATTGTACAAGTGTCAGCCATAAGTCAACTACCGGGTAAATAGTTGCTACGTTATCTGATAACTCGTGATCTTAATAAAATCACACATTTGTAGCCGATGATTTCCGCGCGTACATCACAGACTCTGCCTTAAAATATGAGTGAAGAATGACCCTGGACAAGGTAAGATTCCTGGATAAATGAGTGGCGAGAGCATTGACGTACAAAGGTAAAGGTCCCGGGCTTATTTCTCCTGTCCAGGTTTCAATTTTCAGAATATAATATTTATGTAAATATTTTTTTATTATTAATACGTCAAGTTATTCGATGATTTCACTTATCTCTAAGAAAAACGTATTTTTACTTAATAACTATATTACAGGTAGAGAAAGTATTTTGATCATCAAAAAAATTGAATTCGAGATTTTGATGAATCTTGACCTTTTATGAACCCCTGAAACTGAAAAAGTGTTTTTTGAGTTTCCGTCTGTCTGTACCTCCGACTAGAGCCTAAAATATTTCACCTATTGGGATAAAACTTGGTATCTAGGGATTGCATAGGGTTACCCTAAGTGATTTTTGGAATTGGATATCAAACCCTAAAATTAAGAGTGGTTTACTGAAGGACAGAAATAGAAAAAGCCGATTTTCTCAAAGTAAAGTAAAGTAATTTGACCGTTAAAAAAATCCAACCTGTAATGTTGATGGATGTAAACGTCTTAAGACCCCTCCCCCTCCCCACACCTGCCCTAAAAAGTTGTCTTCACAATGCCATCTGTCTGTGTGTCTGTTTAAACTCAAATTTAAGAGTAGTTTAATAAAGGGCGAAAAGAGAAAAATCGATTTTCTCATAATCGGCTTTAACGATTTTGATTAAAATTCGTATCTAGGCGTTGATTAAGATTATAAATAAACTGAATACTTTCATTTTCCCATGAAAATGACTTTTAGGGTACTTTCAGAAGAAGAAACTTCCGTATCTCCACAAATATTTGAGATAGTAAATAACTTATCATTGAAAAATTTTAGTACTTTTAAATTAAAAAAACATTTATATAAAATATAAATTTATAAAACCAACAATTTCTGAGATATTGGCAAATATATTTATACAATTTTGTGAGCTTTAGTTGTAAAGAAATACTACCTAAATTTTAGCGCTATAATTATTTTCCAATACCATGGAGTAATTAAATAAAAGTTAATCTCAAAAAGTCTATGTTATTTTTCCAAACTTTTTAGGAGATATGTTTGTACAACAATGATCTATATTAATTTTAGACTTAATCGTCTATATTTACATTTTTTATTGGTCAAAATTTAAAAATAAAAAATTTCATATTATCGCGATGGTATGAAAATTTTATTCGGAAGTCGTAATTTTAATACTAAGTGTTGACCCTTGTGGACCTATATTGGTCCTTTTTATCGGTCCAAACATATATAAATGAGGAGATTAATTATTTAAAAATAAAATTATAAAATTTCAATCTAGTACTCAATAAAGCTTTTACATATATATAGTGCAATTTATGCTTGGGTTTGCTAGTGTATAATATTTCGTTTCACATATATTACGAGTTTTGAGTAAATATCTCCATTTTTAAACAACATAGCGAGAAAGTCCGTGTGGAGTTCCGTAACATTTATTTTTATAAAAAAATAATATTCAAAACATTTTAAAATATAAAATAATAATTTCCAGATCATTTGTTTTGTGTAAATAAAGTATAAGCTATGTATACAAATTATAAATAGACTAGATATCTAATAATATTATCGGATAGATTTGATAGATTAGTAATTAGTTCGGAACTAGTCTTCAGCCATAGGATATTACTTTACATCCCATGAAATAGTCTGTATTCGTAGTTTTTTTTATTATATGATATAGACTAAACGGTGTATATATCATATGAAATATTTGTAATATCGCAACTTAAATTTAAGTGGAAGTATGAAGCCAAGAAGTGGAGTGAAATTATCGCATTGCCTTTCTTCAGATTTTGATGATCTATACGTTTTTAAGAATTTTCCTGTATAACATCATTGGCTAACATATAAGTTAATGAGTGGTTATTTATTTCCTTCTCCTTTATTATTATTAATAGTTGTAGTAGTGATGTTTAGTAATATAATTATTTCCAAGGTACACTATCAATCCAGTTAAATTAGTTTATACTAAGCCTGGTTTCACATTGGCGGGAAAGAGGAATACATGCTATGTTTGCCTCTTCTGGTTCTCTGGCGATTGGAAGGTCGGGGTTGTCATTCCAGTCAAATATATTGTGGGTGGATTTAAATGTCCTCTCACTGTTCCACCACAACAATTTAGGTACACGTCTCCTTAATTATTTTAT
Source organism: Timema douglasi (assembly GCA_901482245.1). Lineage (NCBI taxonomy): Eukaryota > Metazoa > Arthropoda > Insecta > Phasmatodea > Timematidae > Timema > Timema douglasi. The sequence continues at coordinate 63,062 of CABEEJ010001864.1, forward strand.
CTTCATTCTTAGCACATTTGAGTGAGTAAATTTTGATATCCTGCTTCAGTGGTCGCATAGTCAAAGGCAATATATTAGATTGCTGAAAACATGGGCATCGGGGTTCAACTCTAGTTGGGTACACTGAGAGTAGTTTTACCTAAGATGTTGTCCACTATCCCTTAATGTATATGTATATGCATATGTTTATATATATATATATGTATATATGGGTGAAATTCTTATAATATAGCCTACCTAATCTCTAATATATTAGTGTAATTAGTATATAGGCGTTTAACACGTATGAGTAGTAAGACATGATCCAAAAAATCTTTGTGGCTAAAGAAACTACAATATTCTTAAAAATATTGGTATTCATAGGGTAACTTAAAAGAAACTCAAGAGCGTTATTGTAGAGGAGACATGGAAAAATCACAGGATGAAACACAACTCCAATACTTAAATCTATCTTCAAATTCTTCGTCCCATACTAATTCATACTTTTGAGAGGCTGACGCCTTAGATAGTGTGACCACCAGAATAGCTTTATGTGGTAAAACACAATTCATACTACTGATGAATCCCATTGTTATATTTCTATAACGTATATATTTTAATGTATTTGAAAGTTAACCTGAAATATATACAGATATTAAAGTAAATGAAGATTTTGTTTGGAAGAAAATTTTATTAAATTTTATTTTGCGGTCAACAGTAAGCAATAATATTATCTTAATATATATATACAGTTATATTTCGCTGTATATTAAAAGTGACAACAGTAGATTAAATGACTCTGAATAAAAATATCTAAGTACAAATTAAGTTTTGTCAATATTTTAATTGCAAAATATAGTTTAACTCTACTTAAATAGGACTTTAGCTAATATAAAAACCATTAAATATTATTTGGTGAAAACAAAGGGTTTAGTTGTCCAACATATTTAATTTGTGAAGAATAAAATACTATTTGTAATATAGTAAGGTCTAAAGTAAGTGTTTATTCGAATATATTGAAGAAAAAGATGTTATTTCAGAATCTATTATTTTATATAAGGGTGTGAATACAATTATTGAATTTTTTGAGAACTTTACTAATGGATGGTTGTAATACTAATATTTTTCTTGAATTAACAGTTCATTAATAAAAAAAAATTATAAAATTTGTTATAATTTTATTGGTAATTCTTTCAATATTTAACAAACTTTATATAACTTTTCTTTTATTAACAGTGCAATTATTGTGGAAAATCGCTAGCTATCTATGTATTAAAACTATGGCCTGTTAATTTAATGTAGAAAATTAGTATAGTGGCACCAGAGTTTCTTAATATAATTAATATATTGAAAGCGTGAACCTAAAATATTTTTAATGGCTAAGAACAACGTGAATAATACTGTCTTAATACTCTCTTCAGTTTAGAGATGTTTTAATAGGATTCTGGTCAAAAATAAATTTTACAATAATAAATTACAATTTATGCAGTCACCGTTTATATTAAATATATATATATATATATATATATATATATATATATAGAGAGAGAGAGAGAGAGACTATTAGTGTTATTTCATTGGTGTTGAAGCTATCAATGGAATGTACTAATTACAAATCACTAAAATTTACTAATACATATATGAATCTTGTATTATCAATTCTTATAATAATCAGTGTGTGGATCTAATGTCCTAGTAGATTTAATCCAAGTATAATTAATACCACTTGATACCACACCAATAGGTAATTACAGCTTTCTAGGAACCTACCTGTTTAACGCTACATAAATACTTAATTTATACCACACTAGGTCACAAGCACCAGTATCCCATCCAGGGATTAATCAACATATGGGACAGACCCGTAATGTTGCTAGCAACATAAGCAGTTAGTAATTAAAGAATGCAATTTTGTAAGAACTTATATATTTAATCTAATATTTCAACACCAGTGTAAGATTCCTCAAGCATTAAATTTTTTGGTACATATTATTCTTAATAAAAGTGTAGAAAGGGGTAAGAAGAATAAGGAGAAGAGATTAACTTAAATTATTATTATTATTATTATTATTATTATTAGCACCACGTCTTACTACCCGTTCGGGTTATACGCACTTACGCTAATGTGTAATGGTAGGGTGATTGTGAGATGAAATGGAGTACCTAAAGTTTAACGTGGAATCCGAACCACGGTGGAGGCCCGGCATTCCCCACATTCACAATATGTCTTGTCAGAGATGAAGGAAGGGTTTGGTAATCAGATAAATCTGTGCCCGGACCGAGAATTGAACCCCGACCGCTAGCATAGAAGTCTGACACCTTACCCCTAGACCGCCAGGTAACTTTAAATTAAAATTTCCGGCAATATCTTGGAGAAATATTGGGGAAACCACAGTGAAATAACCATGTGGATAACCACCAACAATTTGTAAAAGTGGTACTCAAAGCTAGACCTTCCTGGTCAAAGTCAGTCCAAATACAATGGCGTATCTAGCACCTAGCGCCTTATACAACTCGGCCAATGCTGCAAGTTGCAACGTGGTTCCAGTTGATGCATCGATTATCGATTAAAGAGCTTATATTGTATTCAACATTTAACGTTATCACCCAACTCACCCTCTCATCCCCCCTTCCTCCAAACCTTCATTACTAAAACTCCAGACACATCCCACCAATACGGATCTATATTCGATTCCTGTAGCGACAATGACCATTAAAAGGATTCCAACGAGAACACAGCTAATCGGTTTTTCCTTAATCTCCTTGTAATTAGAACATGGAACAACTTTATTCTAGATTTAAGTAAAGACCCAAAATGTTTCCCGCCCATCCACACCCCAAGTAGTTCAGATAACACCGGTCTGTCGAGTCGTCATTTGCATGGCCAAAACATAAACATGATCCTGGATTAAATGGTGAGGGGTGTGGGGGTACATGGGTGGAACGAACGACTGAATTTTATCGGCAACTTTGAATTCAGGACTCTAATAGACTTTAAAACCGTGATTAAGAGAAGCCTGTTTACATTTTTTCCCTTTTTTTAATATTAAGATTATTATTATTATTATTATTAGCACCGCGCCTTACTACCCGTTCGGGTTGTACGCACTTACGCTAATGTGTAATGGTAGGGTGATTGTGAGATGAAATGAAGGACCTACAGTTTAACGTGGAATCCGAACCACGGTGGAGGCCTGGCATTCCTCACATACACAAGATGTCTTGTCAGAGGTGAAGGAGGGGTTTGGTATTTTCATATTAAGAAAATATTATATATATGAATATTTTTAGACCTGTCATAACTGCTGAGAATTGTTTGAATGTTTTTTTTTTATTTAAATAACTTGAGTGAACGCATGAGCTAAAATTTCTGGCTCTGTGTGTATGAAATAACGCGCTAGAAATGTTAAATGAGAGTACTGACAATTCATAACAATGATTGAACTTGTTGGCAAGAAAAGGGGTCCTGTCGCGGTATAAAATACCACCACTTTTTGGCAACGGGGCTTTCACAATTCCATCTATATTGCAGGTGGTCATTCGCTCCAACTCCATACCGTATCGGATTCCATCTTCGGGTCATCAGTACTACTTGTACTTTTAGGGCATCCGTTGGGCCTAAGGTCCCAAGTTCAAATTCTCTAGGTCACGTGCAGTAACAGTCAACGTATCGGTCTAAGTATTCACAAGTTTAGCCAATTCTTCCACGAGCGTGGAGTCCAGTCTCTTAATTTCATTATCTTAAGACTAACATAACATTTTGTATTATCTATTAGTAACCACTATTCAACCAATATCCATTAACCTAAATATTATTTTGAGCCCACACAATTACCTTGCTTGCAGCCTTAACCCTCCTGCAAGCTATCTTGACACAATGAGTCCATGGAAGGTAGTTCAAGATAGACCTTTAGATAATGATTAGTATTTACGTAATATATGCCATGAGACTCAAAAATGTAGCTCTTACAACTTGGTTCTGTCTCCATGTACATGTGTGTCTTTATCCAAGTCTAAAGTGGAATTACTTTGATGGATTTTGTTCAAAACGTATATTTAGATCTTATTATGGTTACACATAAATTATTATTATTATTATTATTATTATTATTATTATTATTATTATTATTAGCACCGCGTCTTACTACCCGTTCGGGTTGTACGCAACTTACGCTAATGTGTAATGGTAGGGTGATTGTGATATGAAATGAAGGATCTACAGTTTAACGTGGAATCCAAACCACGGTGGAGGCCTGGCATTCCCCACATTCACCAGATGTCTTGTCAGAGGTGAAGGAAGTGGTTTGGTAATCAGATAAATCTTTGCCGGGGCCGAGGATTAAACCCCGGCCGCCAGCATAGAAGTCTGACACCTTACCCCTAGACCACCAGGTCACCGTTGCTACACCTAAAGAACAAAACGTTATTTTGGTTTAATTTCCAATATTTAGTTGAGGAATGATTTGCATGGTGATAAGTACCATACACATTATTTTAGAGAATATTTGATTTTAGTTTTGTGTAATGATAATTATAATTTTTAATTTTAATACTAAAAAAAAAGCTTCAACAATTCTGATCAAAATAATATATGTCTAAAGTGCGTTTCATTTAACTATAGTATTTTATCAAAAATAATATTAACACAGGCCAGTTTATAGAAAACAAATATTTTACTTAACATCCTTTACTGTTTCCAGCCTGTAGCTTGGGTCAGTTTTTTTATTCAGGCCATATATTTTTTACTACTGTCTTGCTAGGCCTATCGTAGCTTCGCACGTCTTATAATCTAACTTAAGACTAGGACAGGCACAACATACAGTCCCCAGCTGTTAATTCATCACTGTGAACGGGTCAACACACATTTTACCGATGATCAATTTTTCAGCCATGCTGGGATGGAACCCGAGACCTTTGGCTTAGTACACAGACAGGCTACCGGTTGAGCTAGGGGGTTGGATAGATAACCGATTGTAAAAATGTTGACTCCTAATTAAAATAGACTAGGCCTATATGATAAACTACGTAGGTTTGTGCCACGCTATTTTAATATTTGGCAAATAAAAATTCTTTATTCCAGTTATATGTAAATTATAAGCTATTTTTTGGAAGTTTAACAAATGACATAAAAGAAATGAACATATGTTCTTAACACTGTGAAGCCTTCATCCATTTTTGCTTTGTACCTTCTGAGCTGTATAACATTTGGAATTACACAACATATTAGCTCACTTTGGCCCTACACTTACATTGACTTGTACATTTTACTGTCCAGAAGCATCTTGAAAATATTGAGTATTCATTTAATGATTTAATCGATTCTGCTGCTCTTAATTATGTTTCTTTATCTGCAATTCAATTCAACTTCGTGGTTTCAGTTATTTCCTGTCTAGTGTATTGTACCGTCTATTTAATATATTACCACGTTTACAATTAGTTCAAATTATTTCCGGCTTACGGTGATTTGGGGTCTAGGCTAGGCTAGGTTATGTTATGCTATGTTGGAAGTGTGCTGTGTCATGATCACATGTCAGTTTGGCTAGATCAACTGGCCAATGTGGGAAGAGTTCAGCCAATTCACGAAGCAGTTTCGGTAATAGGCCGTAGCATATATATATACATATGTGTTAGACGGTTTTGTTGAGATGTCTATATTTTTTTAAAAAATGTCTGATATACGTTGGAAGAACTTATCGATATAAATATTCATAAACATTAATGAAACCATATATAAATATACATACGGTTGAATGAAACCCTTTTTTTTAAAATATAAACATCTTAAACAGTGCAACATAGCCGGTGTTAAGCGTTCTAACATTTTAATGAATATTAATGAAAACAAGTTTTTTGAATTTGGTTTTAAATGGGGGCTATATTCGATTTTATCTGGGTTTTTTTGATGCCAGATAAATATTAATTCGGCTCCTGGAATACTTTCCTTTCAAATAAACCTGATATATTCAAACAAGCTATTAATAATACCACACTTTAGATATTGCCTTTCCTTTGAAAAGTTAAAAGGAGATTGTTTCACAAGTGAAAAGTGTTTACCATCTCTTTGTCTTTGACTTGTTATCCTTCCCCCCGCCCCTTTATTGCTCTTTCTCTAGTACTACCGTTTTGTTCCGTTACAGTTTAAAACAGATTAGATTGGAGTACAATGAGCCTCTTGAGTTTCATTTTTTACTCCCTCCGAAAAATACTTCTTTCCAAAAATAAAATGAAAATTTAATACATTATAGTTACACTTGGATGCATTTCTTTCATCCCCATTTTTTTACATTCCATCAAAGAAATAACACGTTTAAGGTTTTCATCTTCGAAAATGGCGTCTTTGAAAGAAATATGCTTTTGTGAAGGTATGAATTAGGTTTTCATTTTCAACACGTTTACTCTCTTTCAGACCGAATTTAACAATGTTAGATAGCAATATTAGATTCACAACATTTATTTTAAAAATATTATTAGTATATCGCAGATATATCCCAAAAGTCTCACACATATTTAAAATTAAAACCTTCACGCAGTTATTGTTGCTAGAAAAATAATACTGAATAAAAAATAATAAGGCCTCAATAACACTTCTTTTTAATGAGAAAAATTTGTATAGGAGGTTCATGGCATTGAAGTAATGTCAAATAACTTAAATAAATAACTTTAAAAATGGGGATTAGGTATTTACTCGTACTAAAGTTGAACATACCATCATTGGACTATTTATTAAAAGGGGGATAGAAAAGCTTGATCCCGACTAGTAGCCCATAGTAAATTTCTCGGAAATAATTTTTATGATATAATAATTCAAAATACATTTTTGAGCATAAAAATAACTAATACATTTTTATAGAGCTAGTAATTATTTTGTATTCATTATTAAACTTAGAATATTATAAAAAAAATTAAAAGTTTAGGCATCTATATTTCTAATAATAAAGATCAAATAAAAAGTATAATTACATACAAATTTTTTATTCATTGAGAGATTACTTACTACTCTTAGTTTACCAAGTTTTTAAATGTCAATTAAAAATATCGTTATTAGTTATATTTATAACTATTATTTTTATGGCTAAGCAAATTATTTTTAAATTGATGTTCCCATTTGAACTCAAAATGTGCAAACTCCATATTTTTACCAATTAGCTTCAGAAATTAGTATTATTTACCAAGAGAGCAAAATGGTTAAATAGTTAGAGTATATTGATAACCATATAGCTAGCACTTTTTGTGAATACACTTACTTAAGTTTAAATGTTCTTAGAAGTTTGAAATCTTGCATAGATTTTTCCTAAAATATAATCTAGCTTAAACTGGATAGTAAACTATGTTGTACCATAAACAAAGGCATGAAAACACTAATAAAGAAATTTTTAATCAATGATTTCTTTATCATAAAGAATGGCTTAAATTGAAGATATTATCATATATCATAATTTACCTTAGAACTGCTTGTCGAAGAATAATATTAACTTCATTTTATACTTAGTTACCTATAGGTTTAAGTTTAATTTTTTGAGTGCATGTATTGTCTTCATACATACACTCATACATAGAAGTATATATGTGTGTGTTAAAATTGAGAGGTGTAGATATATATAACCCTATTATGTAAATGTATATATGTAGGGGCATATATGTTAACATTCGTTCTAATTGATTATTCTACTTCTCACGTCTCAGTACAAGCATATATTATTTATTTATATACATATTTGGAAATAATGTATATGTATTTATATACGTGTGTGTGAATAATATTTATATATCCGTGTATGAAAAATATTTATCCCAGCGATCCAAAGAAAATTAGGCCTATTCATAGATATAGGGAAAATGCTTGTTGAAGAGGGTGACCAATATGCAAATACTTGTTAACTGTGCTAGTAGATAATAATGCAGTTCATGAGGAGGTCTAAAACATAAATCATGAAGGCAATTGTTGCTAACATTAATTTTTTAAGCAAGCTGTTGTCATCTTGAATACTGTCTCGAAGTAAAAGTTGAGAATACACAAAATTATAATAGTACACGTAGTTCTTGACAGTTGTGAAACGTGGCCTCCCACTCCATACCAAGATAAAAAAAAAAATTGATGGTGTTTGAAAAAAAGTGTAAAGAAAGATATTTGGGCTTAGAAGGGAAGAAAAAACAGAAGTATTGTGACAGTTATATTAGGAATAACTTAATGATTTGTATGATTTCTCGATCATATTAGGATTAATGATGACGAATAGGCTGAGGTGGCTTGATATGTGACGCGTTTGGATGATAACAGACTTGTAGACCAAATTTTTGTAGAGGAAGCTGAAGATGCAAGACCATTTATTAGACCCAGATGTATTTGGGAGGATAATGCTAAAATATATTTTAAGAATATTGTGTTTCATGCTGGGGATGGTTTGGAAGTGTTTCATAATAGGATTGAGTAGTAGGCATATGTTCTGACTAAAATGAACTTTCAAGCTTGTAAATGAGTTAGTGTACATAATATTTATATAATAATATTCGTGTTTGTGAGGACAATTTATTTATTTCCAAATAAAAGATTATATATTTATTAAAATTCCCAAGCTAATATTTCCTCGTTGGAAATATATGTATTTATACCGTTTTTTAGGACAAGTAAATATGAAGTTAAAATTTCTTTTCGTCCCCATGAAAGCTGGAGCTGCCAGGCGGGTTAATCGTGCAAATAAATCCTCTCGTCCATCAACGATGGATCTTTGAGAGCAGGTTCTAATTAAGAGGAAGCGAGTTATGTCTGCTTCCTCTCTGCTTAGCATTTCATACCCATACACTTTTAATCAAAAAAAGCTCAAAGTTCTATTCCCTGGTACGGCCAAATTTTTCTACGTCCTTCACAACTCAAAGTAAATTAGTCACTTGAAAGCTTTTTTTTTCAAGATAAACTATATTTTTTAATGCATCTCAAATAAAATGTATTTGTTGCACCGAGTCTTATTACCCACACAGGATATTATGATAATTTAAAATGATGAGTTAGGAGTTACGAAAATATAATAAGTAAATGTATCTTCATTTACACAGAAGGGGTGACCTGGCGGTCTATTGGTAAGGTGTCAGATTTATGTACTGGCAGCCGGGGTTCAATCCTCTGTCCCGGCAAAGATTTATCTGATTACCAAACCCTTCCTTAACCTCTGACAAGACATCTTGTGAATGTGGGGAGTGCCAGGCCTCCACCGTGGTTCGGATTCCACGTTAAACTGTAGGTCCTTCATTTCATCTCACAATCACCCTACCATTACACATTAGCGTAAGTGCGTATAGCCCGAACGGGTAGTAAGACG
>CABEEJ010001864.1:72970-132615 GCA_901482245.1 Timema douglasi
TATATATATATATATATATATATATATATATATATATATATATATATACACATAATCCTTCGTCATTCAAATTGTATTTTAACTTCTTCCACTAATATATATATATATACCTTCATAAATCAAAGTATAGTTTTACCTCGTCCACTAATATATATATATATATATATATATATATACATATAAAAGGCTTTATCATCCAAAGTGTATTTTGGCCTCGAATACTATAATCCTCTTGATCCTGTGATTATCTACTGTTTCCCTATATCATAATCTTCCACAAGGCCCAACAATCTTTTTCGAAGTCAGTCCACTGTGCATTATCCTTATATATTCACCTTGGAGAATTCTTTGATTCTTCTATTAATATTAATTGAGATTACATCCCAAGCCATTATATTAGCCCCACCCTCACCTCACAAATAACTGATATTAATGGTATGATTCTATTAATTATCTGTTACTTCTGTTTCTCCATTAGCCTATTTCATTCACTGAACCGTATTAATATTGACATGAGTTTTAGAATTAAATATTTCAAAACAGAGAAGCCAAACCTGAAAAAAATAAAAATCGACTTAATAGTAAGCACAAATGTAAAAATGAAGACAAACAAGGATACCACTGGGACGGATACAAAACACATGGTTTTAAGTATTTATTCACGAGAGTATAATTAATAAACTTATAGACTCTCATGTTATTGCTATTGTTATAGGAATTAAAACATAATAATTATATTAAAGGTATAATAGCGAACTATTTAGTTAAATCATAAACGTATCAAGCTATCATTTTATAATATCTGAGTCTAAGAATGTTGTATATAATAATGGTGTCTGTAATAAAACAGTGATAAAAAAACTATATGATGTGACCCCGTAAGAGAGCCATACTGAGCGAGCAACCGTCACCATTAGTGATGATAGTGCCAACATTTACGGATATAGGGTGTCATCTGCTTAGCACAACAAGCCATATGGTCATTAATCTCAGTTTTCTAAATCAGAGCTGCTGCTTATTTATTCAAGTAGCTCTTCATTGGTCCTCGCAAGGCTGAGCTATACCCCGTTCCAAAGCCCACTGATTCACATATCAATTTCGTAAATTATTATTATTAGCACCACGTCTTACTACCCGTTCGTGTTGTACGCACTTACGCTAATGTGTAATGGTAGGGTGATTGTGAGATGAAATGGAGGACCTACAGTTTAACGTGGAATCCGAACCACGGTGGAGGCCTGGCATTCCTCATATTCACAAGATGTCTTGTCAGAGGTGAAGGAAAATTTCATAAACACCGGGGATCGAACCCGTTACCTTTGTATCTGTAGCCAGGAACTCAGACCCCTAGAGCACAGAGGTGGTCATATTTGAATAGTAACTTTAGTATTGATACTCCAAACAGACACGTAGGTACAGTTTTATTTGTGTTATATAGAACACTAAGCTAGCCTGCACCGGTTTCCTAGTGGTTTGAGGCACTAAGACTCACAAGGAAATTTAGGCCGTATCTATTATAGAACTTAGGATAGTTGAAAAATCCCTCATTCAAAGTGAAACGCTTATTAATTCCTATCTCTTGAGATTGGTTGTCCCCCGAGAATGAAATAAAATACGGCCACTTGGTTCCGCTGACCAAGAGTTCGGGGTCTATAATTACAGCTGATTGCAATGATACATTTACTACATGTAGTTTTCAATTAGGTTTTACAATAACATTTGATGACAATGATAAGCAATGCAATATATTGCACTAAACGGAAAACTGTAGATGAACTAAATTGATTGAGATTCACGTCTGATGTCGCATAACTCTCGTATAAAACTGGATTGCTGGTAATAGGGAGATCAGGGTTCGAGCTCTGTTCAAGTGTATGAAGGTAATAAGGTTGTTTATTCTTACGTGATTTCCCATTCTGCCTCCACGCAAGTATGTCTGCATTTCATATAAAATTCTACATTCCTTGTTTTAATTCTAGTTTTGTAATTAATATATGCCTCTAACCAAAACCGGCACTAAAACGCGGTGAAAATTAAATTATATTTTGTAGAATGAGTTATATTACAATGATAAAAATTAAAAAGTAATTTTTACCTTCAGAGTATTTAAATATTGTTACCTATTTGAGACAGTCCCAAGTTTCCAAAGAGATGTCGGAACGAAACGGGGCTCCCTGCACTACACCCTTTTGCTTATCTTCCTCTCTACATACCCTGCCCTCTCCTCGTGTGTCCATGAAGCATCTTGAAGGGCTAATTGGAGCATGACAGACCAACTGAGGAAATAGCGTTCCCTCTCGCTGCTTTTCCCTCTGTTCCGACACGATCATCGGCATTAGCATACGCCGATGAAGCAAGAAAGTATGAATATGGTCCCATTTTAAAAGGAAGGGTAATTTATAAACATACAAATATTTTAATTGTGGCATAATTTGATAACGTTAAATTATATTACTAATATTATTTTATAGGTTTTGATAATATTTATCTAAAGATACAGCTACAAATAACCAAACTTGACATATTATTACGTAAAAGTAGATACAGTTACTTTTCCAAATATAAGACAAGGTTATTTAGATGAAAATTGGACTGTAGGTACGAGTAACTAAATATTCAGTGAGATAAAAAAAAACTTACTAACGAAAAGATAAGATTGTCTTCTTTTTTTTCCCTCTAAAAGAGAATGGAAATCGTTAAGAGTGTTTGAAGAAAAGAGCGAGCTCAAAGATAGATTCACAAGAACCGTGTTAAATCTGTGCACTAGGATTAATATGGATGAATGCATTTGAAGATAAAAACCTTTACACTTGACGGCAAATATATTTTCTTTTCTCCCGCAACGTAAAAAAAATGTATAATAACGGTGGTTGTGCACCCACATTTTCGTGAAAAGTGCATGGGAAGACCGCATATATTATTCATATATGGAAGAGACCCTGAGTACTCAGACAAAATTCAGACCTTAGTCTTGCCACTATCGGCAATTTGTAATATTGTGACACAGATGTCTTGGTTAGACCATGTACTATTTTAACTTATTGACAACGATCTATCATGTGTCATTCCTCTTTTATTTACTAGCACCAAAAGGCAAGAAGAGTTCAAACTCTTATGTAGAGAGAAGTTAAAAATTAATCTTCAAAAGGAATGCCATTTTTTAAACGCGTTCATATCATATTTCTATTTGACTTCTTTCATGTTTTGGATCACAATCCAAGCCAAAAAAAGGACTAGTTTAAACAAAGTATTTGATTTGTTTACTTTTCACTTTAGTTAATTTTACATACTAAAAATAACAAAGCTATTTTATAGATACCCCATGCAATAAATGGGTACACCAGATCGTAATAAATAAATTATAGCTTTCAAATGCTAGAGCTCATATTTACGAGACCAAAATGGAATAGATAACCCAATCAAAAATTAATGAAAATAAAACAAAATTAGTGCTAGCTATAGAAAAAAACAATATTAATAATAAAATAATAGTAATTATTAAAAATAAATTAATACTTATATTACTTTAATAACAATCTCAATTTTAGTTGTAAATTTTAATCCATTCTTTTGTTTTCTCTTTGACATCCGTTGATATTGATAATTGGTTAAGTTCCGACAATGACAAGCCATACAAGTTTCTTTATGTGGTTTCATACAATTCAACAAAATATGGGTAATAACTGTTTTTTTTCATGTGGGTAGAATGGGAGGGAACATAATTATTGCTTTTTTTTATCCCAACTTTCCTTCGTAGATCTCATGACCCGAGTTAACGAAACCTTTCCGCAGCGTGTCAAACCGTCAAGTCTCTGAGAAAACACGGCCGGCTCAGCGGTTGGCCCAGCGTGTTTCTGAATATATGTTTATTGTTATCATAAAAACTCAAACTTACGAACTACCTGCAATTTGGACCATCTTAAATTGGTTTCAACCCCTCTATTTCGAATAACCGAGGTTACTATGTAATTCATTAATATTCTTTCTATTCAATGCGAATCGACCTAAAATGAGTAGGAGGTACAAGTTTAGTAATGTATGAATGAAACGACCACTATAGAATTAACTAGAGAACGCGAAGAAATTGAAGGTTCCTTTTAGGATTATTTTTCTTGTTCTCTCTTATACTCCCTCACCCTAACTAAAAGGGAGAGGGGCAGAGGAGAGGTAGAAATACAACTTGAATCGTCTGCTTGAGTAAGCAAAATAAAAATCCTTCGAGTTCAAATGTGACAGATAAAAGAAAAGAACACACAAAGACATGCCAGGGAGTAGGAGAAGATTAATTGAATTCTTTCGCTAGGAGGATTGGTTCATAGTACTCCCTCAAGACTGAAGGACTTGAGTTGATACTCTGGGTAAGGGAACACGTTTATCTGCTAATATATATATATATATATATATATATATATTAAGGAAAAGAAGAGCTTAGAAGAAGAAGGATTCAAATATTGGATGACTTCAAGGAAAAAAGAAAATTCTGGGAGTAAAAGGGGGAGGCGGTCACGTTGCCAGTTCACTGACACAAAGGAATGGACCTGTCGTAAGACAGAACTACTACTACTAATATATATCTGCTGCTTAAAGTCTTGTTGGATGTAAAATAAATTAATTATTACATTTAATGTCATTAGAAATAGTATCAAAGCTTTTACACAAAAAAAGTGTTTTCTCAGACGATTTACAGACAAATATTTAAAATGTGGTTGTATTCTGATACAGGTTGGGATATTAATTTTTGAACTTTTCTCTTAAATATAAATACTAATTTTCAGGAAAGAAGTATTTGATAGTTAGCTGGGATGTATAGGTCTACATGCATATATAATATACAGGTGGGATATATATATATATAATTTACAGTTGGGATATATATATATAATTTACAGTTGGGATGTATGTATATATATATATAAATAAATCAGATGTGGGGTATATATAACTATATATATATATATATATATAATTTATAGGTAGGATATGTAGATACATAAATAATTTACAGGTGGAATATATATATAATTTATAGGTAGGTTATGTATATATAATTTAAAGGTGGGCTATGTATAGATAACTTAAAGGTGGGATATGTATAGATAACTTAAAGGTGGGATATGTATATATAATTTAAAGGTGGGCTATGTATAGATAACTTAAAGGTGGGATATGTATAGATAACTTAAAGGTGGGATATGTATATATAATTTAAAGGTGGGCTATGTATAGATAACTTAAAGGTGGGATATGTATAGATAACTTAAAGGTGGGATATGTATATATAATTTAAAGGTGGGCTATGTATAGATAACTTAAAGGTGGGATATGTATAGATAACTTAAAGGTGGGATATGTATATATAATTTAAAGGTGGGCTATGTATAGATAACTTAAAGGTGGGATATGTATAGATAACTTAAAGGTGGGATATGTATATATAATTTAAAGGTGGGCTATGTATAGATAACTTAAAGGTGGGATATGTATAGATAACTTAAAGGTGGGATATGTATATATAATTTAAAGGTGGGCTATGTATAGATAACTTAAAGGTGGGATATGTATAGATAACTTAAAGGTGGGATATGTATATATAATTTAAAGGTGGGCTATGTATAGATAACTTAAAGGTGGGATATGTATAGATAACTTAAAGGTGGGATATGTATATATAATTTAAAGGTGGGCTATGTATAGATAACTTAAAGGTGGGATATGTATAGATAACTTAAAGGTGGGATATGTATAGATAACTTAAAGGTGGGATATGTATATATAATTTAAAGGTGGGCTATGTATAGATAACTTAAAGGTGGGATATGTATAGATAACTTAAAGGTGGGATATGTATATATAATTTACAGTTGTAATATATATGTACATATAACTTAAAGGTGGGATATGTATATATAAATTACAGTTGTAATATATATGTACATATAACTTACAGGTGGGTTATGTATATATAATTTACAGTTGTAATATATATGTACATATAACTTACAGGTGGGTTATGTATATATAATTTAAAGGTGGGATATGTCTATGAAATATCCCACCTGTAAATTATTTGTGAACGGTTTATGTCTTTCTAGCCACGTCTTGGTACGCGTTTGGGTTATAAGCATATAATAATTACGATATTAGGATAGATTTGAGTATGCTAGAATTTCAAAGAAAAAGTGTCCAAATTTGTGTGGAGGTAGAGCGGTAGAATATTTAGCAGAGCCCACTCTCACAATATTCGACCGGGATTCAAGCCTGATCCCCCCGTCAGCACAAAAATAGTTTGAAGTGAAAGTTACGTATTATGCCATCATTATATAATATGTATATATATGTATATATATATATATATGTATATATATATATATAACTTGATTTGTGACTATTTAACTACTTCATTTACTAGTATATTTGGTACTTATGTCGGGTTACCTCTTGAGTCAAAGCTACGAGGTTCGTTAGGGCATACTTTCGGAAGTGTTATAAATAGTCTAGTATAGGCTTCACGGCGCTGTGTTTGCCGTGAAAATCTCATCTCAGGGATTGGAGGTCTATGATCGGCTGAGCGTGAAACAGATCACCTTCTCTACCTCCCTCTGTGTCACGGTTCAAACGTCACCCGATCTTCAGGAGGAACTAAATTATCCCCCCCTCCCCTCGACAGTGGTAACGTTGCGTGCACCTACTCTTGTCTTTAATTCAATAACGAACCTTCGTATTTACAGACCGTGTCGCCTCGGTAACGATTAGTTTCACGTCATGGTGACATATTTGAACGATCACTTCTTTTCTCATCCTTTTGAACTCATTAATTTATATCTTCTTTGAAATATATTTTGTTATGTTTGCTCACACTTATGAGAGTAAATTAATTATTATTATTATTATTGCACCGCGTCTTACTACCCGTTCGGGTTATACGCACTTACGCTAATGTGTAATGGTAGGGTGATTGTGAGATTAAATGGAGGACCTACAGTTTAACGTGGAATCCGAACCAAGGTGGAGGCCTGGCTTTCCTCACATTCACAAGATATCTTGTCAGAGGTGAGGAAAGGGTTTGGTAATCAGATAAATCTGTTCCGGGATCGAGGATTGAACTCCGGCCGCCAGCATAGAAGTCTGACACCTTACCCCTAGACCGCCAGGTCACCAATAAAGTAATGATATACTTTCATTTACAAATAGTTTATTGCTTAAACACTTTTATATCTCTTACTCTTCTCCAGTTAAATATAAATTTATACTTCAAGTGCGTTAAAGGGTTTGGAACTCTGACATACCAGTCATCAGCAGTATAGCCAAAGTTGAAATAGTATCAAACGACCACTGATGCGGATTCACGTGTTATACCCCACATTTTAAAACCAAAGATTATGAAAACATCAATCCGAGTTGGATGAGAGTGAGTGAAAGATGTTCAAAGTGTCGTGTTTAGGAATAGTTATTGCATATGTTTAGGATTAAATTCAAATACGTAGTCAGAAACCGAGAATGTGAGATCCATTTGATTATTTCAAGAAGTGCATTGTTGCCCTCATTTTTAAAATTGCCATTATTACACACCTCACTTTCTAAAGTTTCGTAAGATCATGGAACGCAAGTATACGAATTCCCTCCTTATTATATTATTTGACAATGTTTATGTCATCACAAAACGAAATGAACGCTATAGATATATGAAAGTTGAAGCTCAAGGTGATTATCTGCTATTCAAGAAGACTCTAATAGGGCACACATGGAGAAAAATTTGTTACACTGTGCGTTGCACAAAAATAAATTAAAAATGAAACGTAATTGGTTTTGTTCAAACTGTAGTGCAACGCCTAAAACTAAACTTTGTTCAATACATGCACAATATATTTGCGCAGTTACCTTAATTGCGCAAATTATGTTATTGTATAGGTGGACTTAATATATTTTCATTAAATATAAAGAGAAGCCATTAAAATCAGATTTACCGCTGACCACCTTTAAATAACGTTTAATTACAAAACCTTTCCACTAAACTATGAAATACGTTTGTTTTGTTATGGCCTTGTACTTTGGTCAAACTATTTTACAACAAATAAAAATATGTATTATTTTAAAATTTAAACAACGTCTTACTACCCATTCAGTTCATCCTTATTTTTTAGATAATTTTAATAAGGACGAAGAAAATAAAATTTAGAGAAAAGGGTACCCGCATTTTCAAGGAAGAAGAAAACTTAGATCACTACATTAGAATTTTTAAAAACCTACACGATGAGGCTAATGCTTTAGTCTGTGTGCTCACAAATTTAAGTAGATGTGCAATTTAACAACATTTCTGTCGCAAACCGTTTACAAAATGTATAAAAACAAAATAAAAAAATTTCATGAGATATAATATTAAAATAGGTTAACTAAAAGAGAAAGTTTCACACTTTTTTTTTTCATTAACTTTGATGGTTTTTCCGTTCAGCGGCTACGCAACGCAAAAGTTCCACTTTTGTCTCCGAGGTCTCCCAACAGGGTTAACAAATTGATGCAAACGAATTCGCTGTCCTTTTTTTTCCCCCTTCCTGTCCTACCTCTTTCCTTCTAAATCGTCCAACGCGACAGGTTTACACACTCAGCCAAATCAAATTCACTGCTCTTGCGTGTATTTGCATGTTGCGACAGACCGGGAGGGTCGTCCCTTACAAGCTTGTAACAAGCGACGTTCACAAAGATAGGGGGTGGAGGGGGTCAAGGTTTCAAGGACACTAAGTAGAGTCTGACCATATTCTCTTGATACTATATATAATACGAAGCGCAATAAACCGTCACATATAAGTTATAAGCTGGTAAAAAGCTACTCTTTGAGAGGTAGGGGTAAAAAGGATTCAAGGACGCGTCTGACAATATTCCCAAGATCGTCATATACTCGTGTATCATGCTAAAAATCGTAAAGGGACACTTCATAAGCTTGTAAAGTAGGAATGGTTCGATGTGGTATTTTAGTTAAAATAAGACTGGGATATATTTTTATTTGAGTTATTTAACGTGCACTCTCTGAACGACTGATTATATCAGCACGTGACATATAAAACAAATTAAATATAGAACAGAGAAATGATCCAGTCCCAAGTCATTAATTCATTTTTGTGGAAGGGGAAACCCAAACTTTACCAACGATACATTTTAAGGATATTCCAGAAATTAAGCCCGGGACCCTTACCTCTGAAGACTATAAAAATATAATGAATGAAGTGATGTATCTCTCAAAATCATGAAAATAAAAAACATATGAATAATGTCTCTGGGTGTTAATGCCAGAACACACATTCAGAGAGGGGCTATTATTTGTTTGTTACTTTACTTTTCCCCTCTCCTGAACCCAAATTTATTTTGTAGAACCAAGCACTTACACTATGAGTCAAACACGACCTCCCGGAGCTGGCTTCTACCAGTTTTCACTGCTGTTCCAGTGAATCAAGATCGACCAAGTGATGTGTACAAGTAAAATTTCAAAAATGGTTGGGATAGCTTGAAATACTATGAAAATAAGATGGCCTTGCAAATGTGATGAAGTTTAATATTGAACCGTTGCTCTAGTTAACACCAGAGATAGCGATTGCTAACAAGGTAAATAAACATGATAGGAAACACGTGAAAGGAAAATATATGAGTGCATTTTAACAAATCAGTTTAATCTTACAAAAGAAAGAGATAGATACATCAAGAACTTCAGAACACAAAACAATCTATACTGAAACAGTCCTTAGACTTGTCCGTATTAATTAGCCACACAGATTGTTAAAATGGCAAATACTCTCAGCGTGGGTATGAAATGAAGCGCCCAATAATTAGACAGACATGTTAAGTTATACAAGTTCCAATCTGTTGGCTGCCGGCTCCAGACTTAGATGGATCGGCCGAAAATATACATAAATTAATAGTACAGGGTAAGACTAACTGCCGACTAACTGCCTCACAGACTACAAACTGGTCATACGGGCTAAGCTGTGGGAATCATTCCCATTTAAACTGCTGGTTTTAAGAACCAAGCAGAAAACATGGGAAGTACTAAATGACTTCACGTAAGTGAACTAAGTCATAGACAGCTAACCTAAAGAACAATGAACATTAATTATGAGAGAAGATAATTCTCTTAAAAATTTATACAAAAAACCGAAGACTAGAGCCCGGCCATAGAGCCACCTACTCCCCACGGATTTGAACGATTAATCAAACTTCATATTACTTTCGGCGGTCCAGTCGGTTCCTCGGCGTGAACATGGTGATCACAGGTTTCGTGAAGTTGAGTTGGAGAGAGAACTTCGGAGTGTGTCGACTGTCCTGACGGTGACGAATAATTGTAATCGTAGCGAGCTATGGAGTTTTATATTGGTTGAACGCAAAGCATCATGGGAAGGAAAGAAGAGTGGAGCAATCTCATTACATGGTGTAGGTCAAGTAGGCTCAAGTAAACAAGGCTCCTCCTCACGAGCAGGCCAGGCGCTGCCTTCAGTCGTTGTAAATTAATAGTACAGGGTAAGACTAACTGCCGACTAACTGCCTCACAGACTACAAACTGGTCATACGGGCTAAGCTGTGGGAATCATTCCCATTTAAACTGCTGGTTTTAAGAACCAAGCAGAAAACATGGGAAGTACTAAATGACTTCACGTAAGTGAACTAAGTCATAGACAGCTAACCTAAAGAACAATGAACATTAATTATGAGAGAAGATAATTCTCTTAAAAATTTATACAAAAAACCGAAGACTAGAGCCCGGCCATAGAGCCACCTACTCCCCACGGATTTGAACGATTAATCAAACTTCATATTACTTTCGGCGGTCCAGTCGGTTCCTCGGCGTGAACATGGTGATCACAGGTTTCGTGAAGTTGAGTTGGAGAGAGAACTTCGGAGTGTGTCGACTGTCCTGACGGTGACGAATAATTGTAATCGTAGCGAGCTATGGAGTTTTATATTGGTTGAACGCAAAGCATCATGGGAAGGAAAGAAGAGTGGAGCAATCTCATTACATGGTGTAGGTCAAGTAGGCTCAAGTAAACAAGGCTCCTCCTCACGAGCAGGCCAGGCGCTGCCTTCAGTCGTTGTTGAAGCTCGGACCGGTCAAGTGCAGTTTTCTCAGAACGGCGAGGGGTGGTAGCCCTTCTGATGGAGCCGGTCTTGTTCCATGATGCATCCGAGACGTGGTATGTATCATATGTAGATTCATAAACTAAGAGACTTTCATTTATATGTGTTCTTTACCCAAGATTAAGTGTAGCAATTTTGGGCATTACAAGGCTAAATTGATTAGCCCGTTACAATATATTTAAACCTATGTATACTTTTTAAATCAAAAAATAATAAATATGAATGATAAATTACCAAACTGGCAGACGTCATGCTAACCAACACATTAGATAACTTACATTTCATAATATTTGAATAAACCAAAACATCTTTAAACATTAAACAACAAAGAACACGATAAAACCTTATCCAACCCGAATTAAACTACTCAAATAAATATACAATTATTTAAAGTATTCTTCAAATAAATTTAAGACAAGTGTACTTTAATTTATGACAGAACAATGATAAAAACGAAAAAGGTAGAGTTAAGACTTTTTATGTATTATATTTTGTTAAGGCCTAAAAAATATTTTAATATGAAAATATATAGTATTGAAGATAATCTTTAAAATGGTGGCATTGAAATGTGAACACACACTCGCTCAAAAGGTAGTTCAAGATCATGGTCACATATATTTAAACACTCGGAGAAAAAAAATAGTTTTCAGAAGCAAGGAAAAGTATTTGAAGTCAAAAATATATTAGCTGATTCTTTCTTAGCATGAAATGGTGATTGATTAAATAGATGAAGTAGCAATGGCTATGATGTCTCTGGAGTGTGATGTATATCGATATTAAAACATATGTTGTAGGAAGTAAAATGGTCCATATTCACGTGGGTTTAAGTCTTGTAGGTCGTCGAAAGTGGGTGAATTAAAATGTAGAATATACTCATATTTTTGTAGAACTGTTCTTGAATACTCTCGCTGTCACCGTAGTAGTGTTAGTAGTAGTCATTTTTGGATAGTTTTAGGCTCCGGCAATGTAATTTGTATGGTTGCGATACTTATAAAAATCTGTGGAGCAGACTCTGATACGTCCATTCTTGATGAAATGCTCTATTGCCCGTCTCTCCTCTCTTGATGACAAACCAGGATTCTTTTCGGGCCTCAAACTCGACCCAGCACTCAACACAAAATAATAATTTATGGAAATAATGTAGAGTTTGAAAATATAGGAATCTTGAAATGAAAATAAGTAATGATTTTTCAATGTAAAGTGTTCAGGTCAATACGAAAAAACTTTGTTTAAAGTCTCTTCTTTAATTCGTCCAATGCACCGAAACTAACAGAAACGTCTGATTTTAGATTAACTGGTTTGAAATAAGCACTACCCGTTCCCTTTAAACTCCTCTTATGTCAGCATGTACCCCAACTACATCTAATCACGAAGCTAACAGTTTACACTCGTCCCACTAAAGACTAGAGGGTTGTACAGTCACGTAATCTTTCTTAGTGCTTACTAACTTGCTGAATGGACGACTTAATTAATGGCTTAATTCCTCTTCAGAGACCGACTTGAACTTCTTTTATCAAATTTGTAACACAGGTGAGTTATAATTTATTCTTGCCGTTTAAACGTTATTAAAATTTATTTAAGAATAATAGAATATCAGTGCAATTTTACAAAAGAATAGATATAACGTTTAATATAAAATCGGGGATATATATAAATGTTAGTTTCAGAGTTGTTGCTATAAGTGGTAAAATCCGCCAAATATATTATAAATCGCTCAGCCAAACTCGACGAGATTTCTTCCAAGAAATTACCTTACATTAAGTAAATACAATGTAGAATAAAATCTATTAAGTACTACAAGACAGATACTACTGACTAAGCGAATGTGTTGGACGATTGTGATAGAGCATAGCTTCATTCGTAACTCTTGTGTTAGACTGGACTGATTGATAATGATGGGGAAAACGAGTTTCGAATACCAGTCGGGTCTATCGTTTGTCTACCATTATCCTTTTAAGTAAATTTGGGTATATACTCTCTAAAGTGCTTCCTTCCTTATCCCTACTCCATTATAATAATTATCATATATTATTCGTATAGACTGAACCAGTCCAATCAGGTGTGTGCGTGGGGAGTAGCTGATATTCTTTGAGGTTTCAAGTATTAGGTTAGTAGAGTCTGAAAACTATGTGTCGAACGCCCACTCCTTGATATTTTGCTATGGACTTCTAGGTACTCCACCTGCAAGCTTAATACTTGATTCGTACTGGGGTAGAATACTTGAAGAAGCATTTTATAGCAATAACTTTACAATCCATTCCTACTCAATACGACAAGCCTATATTTATATATTATCACTGTGTCTTACTACCTGTTCAGTCTATATGCTTAATATATGATATTCACTCTAATGAGGTATGGATAGGAATAAATTACTTTAGAGATAATCTACCTCCACTTGCGTGAAATTAGATTGAAACCCTATTTAATCAAAACCACCCTCAATAGACCCAATATCATTAGAACCCTGATCTACCCATCCTCAGATGACCAGTCTAACATGAGAGTGGCGGATTAGAGTTTAGAACATTGTGTAAACGAAGCGGGTCTAATTTAATTCAAAACAAGTCCATACCAAGGTTGTTTTAAGGACATTATAAATAGATTACTTAGTTATTATTACATCATCTAACTATTCTGCTAACATTTCTTTAAAAATAACAAGGTAAGATTTCTTGAAAGATAACACATTGAGGTTAATCATTTAAAGATTTTAAAGCTTATGTTTGGAGGTAGGCATAACTTTAAGGTGACCTCCAACTTATGGCATGACATTAAACACATAATAAATAAGTTCCTCAGTAAAATGAGGATTAATGAGACCTAACAAGAGGTAAATTTTGTATTTGTTTTAATCGTTGTAATACCTAATTCGATTTTAGAGCATCACATTTAATTGTAGAAATCCTCAAATCTCTGTTTTTTGGTAAATTTTTTGGAAGTTTAAACAGTGTTCTACGTTATAATACCCGGTTGTGTTATCCGAATGGTTACACAAATAATATAGGACTTAGAGTAAGTGTGCCTGCATTGTCTTAAAGGAATATATGATATAAATTAGGGAAGACCTCCCTACATACATCCAGACACTTTGAACCCCAACCACCATCTAATCGGAAAACAATACCATTCAGGGTTGCCACCTTATTTCACGTACTCCCAAAAGTTGCTATTTTTAAAAGCAGTGATAATAATATTTTATGCTTTTATTATAAGCTAGTATACTCTAGATTTTTATAACACCATACAATAGTACCATAATAATAATTACATTAATAATTATTATTTATAATAGCACCGCGTTTTACTACCCGTTCGGGTTACACACACTTACGCTAATGTGTAATGGTAGGGTGATTGTGAGATAAAATGAAGGATCTACAGTTTAACGTGTAATCCGAACCACGGTGGAGGCCTGGCATTCCCCACACTCACAAGATGTCTTGTCAGAGGTGAAGGAAGGATTTTACAATCAGATAAATCTGTGCAGGGACCGAGGATTGAATCCCGGACCTCCAGCACAGAAGTCCGAAACCTTACCCCTAGACCACCAGGTCATCACAATAGTTACAATAATACGAATCTCGATTCTAGTTATATACGGAATAACACTTCAGTGTTGACATTTTACAAAAGTATATATTTAAAGTAGCTAGTATAATATTGCATAACTACCCACATTCAAAATTTAAACTCGTTAAATAAATTTTATTCCCAACGATCAACAAAATTTAAGTTATAAATAAACATTTGTATGAAAGATTCCAAAGAAAGGAAATTTCCAAATATTATGAATATACTCTGTGCGCAGTATTCACTTTTATTCAATAGAAAAAATGTAAATTTGGCAACAGCCAATGTCTGGAGAACATTTACGGGACCTTGCTGAAAGAGGGTTGAAATGGCGACGTCAGGGCTAAAGACATATGGAGAAAATGCATGAAACACATCCCCCCCCCCCTCAACATCTATGAAACTTTCACAGCTTCCTGGAACTTTCCATTTGCCTAATGTAACTGTGGGTAGTATGTCTTTTTATCCCTCCATACCGTTTACGCTTTTTATTATTACTATTTATATTCTCCGTTTCTCTTTATTTTCTTCTGCTTCTTATGCATCCCTTCTTATTTTTCTTATTTTTTTTTTCAATTTGGGTAATGTGGATGTAAAAGCAGGTCAAAACCTTGACGTCTTGCATGAATGACGACCCATTTTAAAATATTTTATGTTTGTTCAATTCCTGAAGAAAGTTTCACTTGAATGCAAAATGGCCTTATCAACAAGAGTTTAAAAATAATCTGTAATTTTTAAAATATATTTAATAGTTTAGTTTAAAAAATTTAGCTATGGTATGGCATTATATTATATAGAGAAACCATTTGTTCTATAGTTGAATTGATTATTTAGAAAAGGCCATAATTCCAAAGACTTTACTGTAGAGAAAATCCTATTACATTTTAGGCCATAGCAGCAGAAATAAGGCTTTCAGAGATGAATGATAACATATATAAAAACCTCCTCAAATTGAATTTTCATATTAAATATGAAGTCTTTTTTGACAGTATTATTAAAAATTGTAAAAATGTTAATTTTGGTAAAAAGTCGAACTATGGTATTTTTAAAATGACCAATTCCATTTAATTTACCTTTTTTAAAATGATATAACCAAAAAAGTCTCAGATTAAATTTAAGGTAGGTCTATAATTATTTTTTGGTTTCTTAAACATAAACCTGTTAGAAATCACAATAGTATAAACCTGTTAATAGTTACTGCATTAAAAGTTTCAACGTATCTACTGAGATGTAAACCAATATTAGGATATTTATTTTTCAAATAATTTATTATATCATTTCTTAGACGAATAGAAAATTGATCAAATATTTTAAATCAAAAAGTTTAACCGAATAAAGTAAAACACGTTTTTAATTATAACAACCTATTCTGAATCCTTAATGATAAATAAATTTGCCAGCCAAATAATTTTCAGTTACCTACTTAAAAGTTCTATAAATTATGTTTTTTCTATTTCTCAGTATGGAAAGTTCATATTAACTATCCTGAAAACATATACCTTTAAAAATATTTACAACTCTTAACACAATATTACAAATACGTTAAAAATAATATGTTTTGTGCACTACTAGATCTATAGGCCTATTACCCCAGAATTTTTCTTATTATGTGTATTTTTGTTGTAAATCATATTGCCTTTGACTTTTCCAAAGAGAAACCTTAACTAACCCGAATTACCGTGCGGTAATTTCATATTCTTTATAAAAGTGGGAGAAATAACTAGAAAATTATCAATGAATCGAAATTCAGATGGATCTAGCTAAAATGCGTAGAAAGTCATCTACGTATTTTTGGAGCTAAATAAAAATATATAGCACGTGATAAAATAAATAAAATAATTTTGCAAATTTATTCAATACCAAATTTAGCAAGTATCTTCACCCGAGTTAATGTCAATTCGTGTTCATCAAAACTAACGTTTCTATTACTATATTTTTTAATTCATTGCATAGAGAAGAAATCGCCCAACGTGTTAATTAGAAATGATAACAGTTTTGGAGATGATAAAATATCTATTTTCACTATAAAGTTATTCAATGTAGTGTAATTATTTATATTTTACGATTAGACACACCGAGTATTTTCATAAATCGAAGGAAATAAAGTAAAAAAATTAAGACGAGACCTATTTGTAAACGTCGTTAGCAATTGAACATTAAGAGCGAGCACTGTCAGGCTTTTGCAAGAAATATCGCGGGAAGACAGCCGATATAGTTGTTCATGTGAGAAACACTTGCCTCTGAGATCGATGACTTCCAACTTCAGGGTCTGTCCTTTCGCAGTGTTGATCGACATCGCATGGCAAACCTTTATATGAAATCATCCTTTTAAACTGGAAGGGCAGCTCTAATGGAATAATGGATTCTTTGAACCATGACCCATTCTTCCTTTGTGAAACCTGTCGTGACAGGTGCCTCTATGATTACATTTTCCAGAATGTTTACCTGTAAGCATATCTCATTAAAATTTTAGGTGGGCTAAAATAACGCATCAAAGATAAAACTTTAGTTAAAGAGCGTGGATGGGTAATTCAAACGGACTGAGAAAATTTTAAAATTAGACAGGGCAGTGCCTATGGTTAGGTAAGTGTGTAACAGAACGGTGCTTCAAACTGGTATCAAATACATTAACTAATTTTACATGTCTATTCATTTTTAAAGCTAAAACAGCTTGATCATGAAACCAGTGAAAAGGCTTGTATTGCAGAAGACGTATATCGGAATAACTAAAATGGATTAAGCTCAGGATATCATTGATTATTAGGCATATCTGAGAGTTAGTCAAGAACAACTCGCCTTCGTGATATGCAAATACTCTAATGCCGATTTTCAGCAACAAATTAACAAGTTAGTCCAGTTTTTGTCTTAGCACATGCAAATATGCATCTTGGCCGACAGGGAAAGTTTCACCACGTTTGGGCATATGAACGATTTTTTGAGGCAGAAGTTGAACTATTCAGTTCTAGTGGCTCTCCGAATGCCTGGTAGATTTTGCTTCTGACATACCTCAGAGCTCTCTATAGATCTTCAATTCTCCTACAGTGTACTCTTATTACAAAATACGAGATATAATTTTTGCAGTAATTGTGATGTGGGACTCTGCTTCAATATGTTCCAAACGCCAATTTGGTTGCTAAGAAAGTACAAAGGTAATTTAAATGTCGCATTTGTTGCTAATAAAGTAGCGGCTATAATGATAACGCCACTGCAAAGACAACACACCCCTTAAACATAATATTATCCAAGAATAAATCAATCATAAAAGCATTTCTTTTATCTCAGGGTCCAGCTTAAAATAACACTCTTTCTACTGGATCATAAACATAAGTGTTTCAGTATGCAATGGAGGTTGGTTTTTATTTGAGAGGGACAACCAAAGTAGTCTTTTAGGATTAAGAGTGTTACTTGTATATAATCATTTTTGTTCTAAACCATCATGTTTGTTGTACTATGCAGAGTAGCTCGTGAGTCATGCCATGTGGGACCACACATATTTAGGGCAACAGCCTTTCATAAAACTCGGCTGCCTGTGAAAGGTAGGTTATGTTTTGAAGCTTAACCAAGTAAGCAAGGGGTGGTATTCCATTTTTGATCGATAAATGTTGTTTTATCATCCATTTTTCTTACATCTAGTCGTTTATAGCATTGATGATGACGGTTTTAATTAGGGAAAATATCAACATGAGTATTCTATCTTCGATATTATAGAACGTAATTTATTTATCTAAGCTCTAAGCTTACAAAATGTGAGTGATGATCTAACCATTTTCTGATAGTGACTTTCTCAACCAAGCTTCAATAAACCTCTAATTTTCATACACATATCAAATAATTAGTAAAATTATAGTTAAATATGTTGATATTTACAATTTACAAATAAACTGTCACACTTTCTATAGTATGATTTTTTACTATCAATGTGTGACTAATAATTTCAAATAGAGAAAAAAATCGTCTATGTTTGATAGTAGGAGCTTTTAGCAAAATAAAACTAACTGAAGAGGAAATTGGCTGTGTCCTATAAAACGTGCTGAGAAATCACACAATCGACTGAGTATCCATGCCATCCCCACACCGACGTTCATCTCCCCTCGTGTGTATGTCAACCTTCCGACTCTTCATCCCCTCCCTCTTCTTTAAAAGACGACTGACTTGAGGAGTTAAGGGGTAAAATAAGGGAATGGCTTGCCCTCAAGGGCTTGTGCACGCTAACTCCTTTGCAATCGCCGCCGTTGTTGTTGGAATTGCACAGGGGGATCCCAACCCCAACCAACAACAATCCCGTTACGTCGACAGCTTGTCTGCAGAGAGAACGACCACTCTCGTGAACTCAAGAGAAGCTGTTATGTTGATAAGAACGACGGGGAGATTCCACAAACACATATACTCAATAATTTGTTTGCCATAAAAATTAAAATTAAAAATTTATCTCACACTTCAAGAAAATATAACTTTAATTATTATAACTATCCAAAAATAGCATGTGCCTTATTGGTGTTATTTTGAAATATGCTTAAATTTGGTCATCTGAGAAATATAGTGGCCCTTTGAAAAGTTGTTAATTTAATATTCATATTTTACAAAGTTTAATATTGTTTGGAAAGGGTTATATTGATTATAATCCAATGTCAAAAGCCATTATAATTAGGAATTAATCCATCCTCCCTAATATATCATTTAATATCAAAGTTGAAACTAAATTTACTATTTACATGGGCACGAATGATTCAAAAATTTAAATAATTTCCATACTTGTATTGTGTATTTACGAACAAAAATATCATATTCCACTCTCATAGAACGTTGTCATTGTTATTTTAATGTTCTTGGAGCTCAAATATAGATCGTGTGTACTAGGGCTGTTTTCCACATTTATATCTCACTCTGGTTTTACCATATTCTTCCCTTAAAAATGTTTATGCATTTATTTAAAAGAAATGCATTTCATAACCTACATACTTATATTAGTGTAGCCACACCGTTGATAATGTGGGCAAAGGTTTCGTAAGTATTTTGATTTGACGGTAATGCGGAGTGGGCCTTTGAATTCCGGCCTGGTTTACATAGATTTTTTTTCTAAACTTTTCCCACTCTAGCTTTCCATAAATCTGAGTATATTTATAATAAAGTCTAGCTTCATTATCTCAATCCTATTAGTTTGATTGCGCGTATAGGCCGCATGTGTAATTACAAAATATGGAGTCTAATTATCCAGCAGAACAAATAATATAAATAGCAATAGAATTTTTTTTTCTGCAACAGATTTATTTAAGGTTCTTGGTAAAATCATATTATTTAAATTAAATTAGATATTGACGTAACGCTAAACAAATTAATTTGATTTGAAAATATCATGCTAAAATATTCGATTGGTTTGCGTGTTCAGCATTGATTTCATTTACAAGATGAGTTATGTCAAAACTAGAATAAAAAATGTATATCTTAAATTGTAATAAGAGTGTGACATCTCTACTTCTGAGCTGTGTTCGTGTAAGGATAATTATTTGTGTCAGAGAGAATAATTATTATTCCAGTTGAGGTAAATAACACTAAGGAGTGTGTCAGGACCATCCCACCATTTTGAGGGGTATTTTTACCAATTGGAATTCCATATATTCTATTTGAAATTAATCGTGGTTTTTAAATGTTTTGAAAATTATATTTTAGTGTCACCTACAAATGGCACACTAAAGGCCGGTCTCATGACTACCGAATTAATTTTATTATTGGAAGGTTAAAGTTACCGACCAGATAAATGTTATCAGCCACTTTAATATGTTACATGTATTATGAACTGAATTTATCTGCCAGATAGCTATATGTAGGATGAATATATGTTTATGTATAAAACGCAAGGTTGGTACTGTGTTTACTGGTGCGCGCATACTTATGAACCCTGCTGCTACCTCTACAACCTAGTGAGTGGCAACAATACATAACATTTGTTAAATAAGAGCTATGAAACAGATAGCGTCACGTGGGCGCAAAAGCTAGGTTGTTTGCAAGTACTAATTTTGGTCTCCGCCAAAATGTGGGCGATAGTTTGGTACAATGTTTACACAAAATGTAATTTATTATACTAGCATTTAAATAATTTGTTCTTATATACTAACTAAACAAATATCATGTCAGTTTTTATAAAAGTGTTAATTAAATATTGTAACTTCATATATAGTTAGAGCCTGGGCCTGTGCTTACGTAAACACGTGAACAAAGATTTTAACCTCAAAACAATTTCTGATAAGTGAAACCACATGAAAAACAACGCGTCACTATGGCAGTGGCAATATTAACTTTCAGTTAAAAGATAGCGGGTACTTAAACCTATTGATCAAATGCGATGGATAGATTAATTTTATCTGGTAGATAAATGTTATCTGACGCACTTTTAATCGACCAGATAAAAATATTTAACGGCCAGATTAATATTTATCCAGGAGTCATAAGACCGGCCCTGAGTAGCTCAATAATCTAGTTATAATGGAGAAACCTAACCACACATTATGACTATGTTTGGACCCTAAGGATCTTAATAATTCAAGAAAGTAGGAACAATTTTTGAATCCCAAATCAGAATAAATAATGTCAAGGGAAAGTGGGAAAACAGTGTTTTCATTGTTAGATATGAAAGCAGGTTTTTGGCACATTGAGTTGAATGAGCCTAGCTCATAGTTGTGTACCTTTAATACACCATTCTTATGCTGGCGGCTGGGGTTCGATCCTCGGTCCCGGCAAAGATTTATCTGATTACCAAACCCTTCCTTCACCTCTGACAAGACATCTTGTGAATGTGAGGAATGCCAGGCCTCCACCGTGGTTCGGATTCCACGTTAAACTGTAGGTCCTCCATTTCATTTCACAATCACCCTACCATTACACATTAGCGTAAGTGCGTATAACCTGAACGGGTAGTAAGACGCGGTGCTAATAATAATAATAATGATACACCATTCGGCAAGTATTAATTTAAAAGATTACCTTATGGGTTATGTTCAGCCCCTGAAATTTATCGAAAAAGAAACTTTGATATTTTTGGTGATATTGAAGGATGTGAAATATATGTTGATGCTTTAATTATTGGTGGGTATAGTGAAAAAGAGCATGATTAGATATTAAATAAAGTATTATAAAAGGCTAAGGCAAATAATGTAATGTTTAATAAATCCAAGTTTCAGCTTAGAGTATAATCAGTAAAATTTATAGGACGAATTGTTTCTAATGAGGGAATTAAACCTTATCCTGATTATGTCAAAGCCATTATAAAGATGGAAAGACCTAAAAGTAAAAACAAGTTAATGAGGTTATTTGGGATGTCAAAGTACTTATCGCAACACATATCTAACCCATCTAAGAAAAATGTGCCTTTTCGTCATCTTACTAAAAATGATATTAACTGGCAGTGGCTACCTGAACATGAACAAGCGCTTAGCTTTTTAAATAGTTTGCTAGCCAAAGCACCGTTATTAGCTATAGTTGATAGTTCCAAACCGTTAACATTACAGTGAGACTCCTCTAAGGATGGCCTTGGTGTTTGTATTTTACAAAATGGACATACTGTATCGTATGGCTCTAGAAGTTCATTAGTTCGAGCATTCATGCTATTTTTTTGACATCACATCTACCACCTGGTCTGGCTCGGTTAGTTACCCTAAAGTGTTAAAAGTAGGAGAAGTTAGGTTAAGATGAAGATAATTGAATTCTCGTGTAATGAGCGTGGAAACCAATTTACGAAAAAACATCCTAAGAACACCCAGAATATATTCCAACTACGATATCTCCATCATCGGCAGCTTAATACAGCACGAGAGTGACGCTTTAAACCATGCGGTCACCGAAGTGAGTGATCACATAATCCAAACAAAATTTTCGTAGAATGGAAGTTAGAGTAGGAAGTGGAGGGGAGCGGGGGAGCAAACTAAGTAAAATAAAATATATATTATTGATATCAATCTTGAAGTTTAAAAGTGACTTTTAAGATAAAATGAAACCTTCCTTAATCTTTCATTGTTTTCTTGTTACCTTATTGTTTGTTCTGTTGTTCATTATACATTTTAACCACTTGATTACTGGAAGCATACTGATCTTAGTTATAGTCACTGGTTAATAAAAGAACAATGTTGGATGCC
The DNA here is from genome assembly GCA_901482245.1 of Timema douglasi. Taxonomy (NCBI): domain Eukaryota; kingdom Metazoa; phylum Arthropoda; class Insecta; order Phasmatodea; family Timematidae; genus Timema; species Timema douglasi. Next base: position 95,788 of record CABEEJ010001864.1, read on the forward strand.
AGGTTATTGAACATTTATTAGTTGGTGACTGAAATACTTTGATAAACATAACAAGTTTACAGATTTGGATTACAATTGAAACTGATCCACAAAAAACAAAGACTGATACAAGTATTTGGTTTCACGTGCAAGCAAGCACTGTCCTGTTCGACTGACTCGAACTCAGTCAGTGACTGACCAAAAGTTAAAGTTTGTAGAAAGTGAATGAGAGTTGAACTGTGGTCCCGACCGTGTAGATGCCAGAGAGCAAGACCACGTGAGCTGCCCCCTTGCGCCACACACGGCGGGCTCAAAGTCCAAGAGTGCGGGTGATAGCAAAGTATAACGTCATACTCTACAAAAGAAACAGTAATAAGAAATTCTTAATAATTACATGATAAGACTACATTACGTGTCCTACATCATCTAATTGAATGTGGATTTCATAAAAATAGTTCCATCTATAATTTAAAATGTTCAAAAAACTCTTGTCACCCTGGTTACCATTCTGTAAAACCCTGGAAATACAAATTTTCACTATTCTGAACAATGTCCGCTAACAAGGTTCTAATGTATAATCAATTCATGTGAGAAAAAAAAGGAAATGTTGGTAGAGTAAATAATTGAGTAAATATATTCGATGCGTTATTTGAAAGACACTGTCCATTGATACCCTCCTTCCCCCCTGACACAAGTGATTTTTAAATGAAGGATACAGAGTAATAAATAGTAAAATCCAAAACTTAACTCAAATTGAATATGAGCTTCCAACTGCCAGGGAACCTCGAGATATTTCTAATGAATGTTAGAGTTTGTGATTAATTGAGATCTCTGTCATATTTAAATTAATTAGAGTAAAATTATTTTCTAGGGATTTTATCGGTTTTGAAATATAAAAGTTATTTCAATTTAATATTTGTGTGTAAACTGACTTTCCCCCTGGTTCCTACGTACCCTCAGGGTATTCTTACCAAATTCTGTCTCCCACTCTCTAGTATGTTCTACGATGGAAGTTCAGATGCCGAACACTATCACACCATTCTCTCCCCACCATCTGGTCTTTGCGAGTGAACAATAGGAACAATTGCGTTACCCCATTCCCTTCTTGTCTCACTGTCTGCCCTTATTTCCTAACCTTCGCCCCCACAAACCCTCTCAATTCAACAACTCAAAAGGGAAATCAGCTCACCCCGTTCAATGCATTCTGTTTTCTCTTTGAGCCTAAGATTCAGTTTCTCACTAGATTCTAAGTTAGATACATTAAAAAAACGTACAGTAACATTTTAATTACTTAATTTGAATAAAAGCGTATGTAAGAGTGGTGACATTTAGTTTATAGAGGTCCCTTATTTCCTACTAGCAAGGTGGCCATCAAAGATTAAAGTTTGAAAATAGAAAAAATCCTTGAATATCTTCTGACTCAAAAATTCAAATATCCCTTGTTAAATATATTATATAAGGAATAATAAGTTTGTTATATTTCAACTTTATCAGCTTGTACTTAAATAATAATAATATATAATAATATTTAGCACCACGTCTTACTACCCGTTCGGGTTATACTCTTTAAGTACTAATCACGCTAATGGATTAGGAATTGGTAAAGTTGAATTAAAGGAAGTGAACCCGCATTTGCGTGGAAGAAGAGTGGAAAACCATTTAGGAAAAACCACCCCCAGTTCACCCGATCGAGATTCGAACCTCGATCTCCCCGTCCTCAGCAGTCGAGCTCTACACGACAAGCGCGTTAGCCAACTACGCCACCGAGGTGGGTTTGTACTTAAATAGATAATTTAGAATTCCTTGCTAATTTAAATTAAATGCCGTATTTAAAATAATCATAAATAGAGACCATTCCTCTCTAGGTATAGCCACATCTTCCCTTTACTCTGAACAATAATAAACCTTCCCGTTACTATCCAACTATACTTTGACAGTTATATTTCTGACATTTCAATGTTTTTTATTTTTTCTCCGTCTTTCACCCTCCTAATTTAATATATTTATTTTAGAGGAAACACTTAAATACAATACTCCACATATAGCTAGTAAAAATGTTCAGATAACATTGTTATAATCATGATAAAACAAAAACCAACTAATATTAGAATCAGGTTTTTCTTTTTTTTTTTTGCGTTGAAACACTTGACAAATAATTCCCTAAACAGCGTTTCAATACACATAAGGCCTATCAGAATATTTATATTAATGGGGTAGGTAAAATTAACATAAAATTTGGAGCTACACTCAAATCCATTAAGGATAGATGGATGGATAAATACTTTTTTGGTGTTCGAATCCCGGTAGGATCTACTGAAAGTGGTTTTTCATAAATGTTTTTCCAATCTCTTTATTTAAAAATGTAGGATATTACCTCTAAAAATAATGCTTAACTGACTGTCCTTACCCCATTAGAGGTATTAAAATATATAGTTTTATCAGACGCGTTGATAAAAAAAAAGATTGTAAAATAAAAAGTTTATTTTGATAAATAACTATACTGGGAGTATAATAATGAATCAAACACTAAAGTGCTAAAGAAATACACTTTTAAAATGTTTATTAAGATCCGTATAGAAGAGCACTTAGTTTTTATTACACAAATAGTGATATATTTATGTATGAAAAGTCAGGGTCCAATCCTTTTTTGAAGAAAATGAGGGTTTTTTATTCTTCAAAGAAGCATTCTCGCTTATTTTAGAATAATGGGTTACAGTTCATTCTAATTACTATGTTTATTATTTAATTTTTAAAGCAGTGACTAATAAAATTGTACGAAGCATTGTTATAATTTAATAAAACTCCCGGAAATTAACCATGATTCCTCACTTTTAAGTTTTTTATAATCGGCCTAGTTATTTTCACTTATAAACTAAAGAATAGGTCAATTTAAAACACCCACGATAGAGTAGTAGAATCAAAGGAAGTTAAAAACTAAACTGAAGTGCTTAAGGTAGGGTGTAAATGAATGTTAGTTCAGGTCAGTATGTTTGAAGTTTTGATTACTAAAAACTTTTTTTTTACCAAAATTAATAAAGTATGAAATCAGTAGATAATGTTTAAATTGATTTTCTATGTCTATTAATATTACTAGTCATTTAATGTCTGTTATGAGCATAATGGAACATTAACAAATCCTTTTTAGATCAAGAGATTTTTTTTTTATCAAATTTTACGATTCACGGGACAAACATTTAAGAGCTTTTGAGGTTAATTTATCAATAAAATTAAAATAAATTTATTAACTGAAGCAATTTTTTTTTTATTCCAGCTAAATAAAATATTGTTGTTTTAACTTTAAGTTGCGATACTTTACAACCCAACTTAAAAATCACTATATACTTTGGACACATCACTTTCACTCACAATGATCTAAATAAGTTTCTATACTCGTAATATATTGAGTAATGGATCATTCCTTAAAAATTATTGTACCATCTATTTCTGAAAGTTATTATATGTATTGGTTGCTTATTAGAGGTACCCGAAAATTCGTAATTAGATTCATATGCTCATCAAAGAAGATCTTACTTTCATTGATGATATTAACACAAACTATTTCTTCTATTTCCATTTTACTTTATCAAAAGTTTATTTATTACAAGGATTTGGTTAGGTTAAGTAAAATTTGGTGAGAGCAATTGACAGTTACTTTCTTCTATCACCCACAGAGTGGGCACATGGACTAAATGTTAAACTCACATAGTTTGTATTCTATATATTGAGAAATTACACCTGGACACGGGAATCGAACCCAACACCTTTGGCTTAGTACGCCAACGCTATAACCACTGAGCTATCCACCGGTAGTCCCGTAACCATATTTGAGTGAAAAATCACCGTGAGTACGGGACAGCTCATAAATAGCTCAGTGATTAGAGAATTGTATTAACCAACAAAAGGTTCCGGGTTCAATGCCCGTGTCCCGGTGTCATTTTTAAATATATAGAATATTATATATAAATGTGATTCTAAACCAAAATGAACAAACATAATAGTTTAACTATTTAATCCATTATTATATAATTTGTTTAGCCGATGACGGGGAAATAGATTGTTCAGAGGTTTTTTCAAATGAAAATTGAAGGGTGAAGTGTAAAATGGAGGTAGTCACACTAAACACATTTTTCAGGAAAGAAACTTTTATATTTCAAACTCCATAACAATCATAGCAATTTTTTTTTAAATTAATTTAAATATGAGAGCCCCTTTCTTTTAAACCATAATATATAGGGTTAGAAAGGTCTCAAGATTGTCTAATAGATGGAAGCACTTACTAAATTTGAGTTAAAATTGTACTTTCCTCTATGGCATTAAAATGATATCCTTCCCTCCTTCCAAGATAATACGGATACAGTTTCTTCAAACAATATATTACTCATTTATACCCAATTAGTGCAGTTTAATTTAGGCCCCTATATTGCTTCAGATTGGTGTTAAGATGAATACAAACCATATCTCAATTTTGATCATGCGGATGAGCGATAAATATTAATAAAAGGAAGTAGACAGAGTCCAGCTAATATTTCAACTGTTGCTCCATGGATATAGTTTGAAGATTGATGTTATTACTGATAGGGCATCAAGAAGTTATTATTCAAAATTCTGAAAGTGTGTCTCATGTCGGTCTCCACGTCTACCTAGCCAAATGCCTATTTTTTTAAAAAAAATTTTTTTTTTTTTTTTTTAAAACAAACAAATAAATTTGTTGGGGTGAGATTGATAATATTTTATATACATTATTACCCGCCTCGTCGGCGTAGTTGGCTAACGCGCTTGTCGTGTTGAAGCTCGACTGCTGAGGGCGGGGAGATCGGGGTTCGAATCTCGGTCGGGTGAACTGGGGGTGGTTTTTCCTAAATGGTTTTCCACTCTCCCTCCACACAAATGAGGGTTCACTTCCTCTAATTCAACCTTCCCAAGTCCTAATCCATTAGAGTAGCTAGTATTTAAAGCGTATAACCCGAACGGGTAGTAAGACGTGGTGCTAAATATTAAAATATATTATATACATTATTGTAAAATATTAAGTAAGCATATACATATATATATATATATATATCTGATATATGGTCTAATATATAATTAGACTGTGGACCGCCTGCAGGTCCTTCTCACGGAACACGCTCTGAGAACCGTTTAGCTAAACCTCGCACAGTCCCAGACATGAAAGGGTTTGTGAACAATGCGGGACGATACGGGACGCTCTCTGTGAAAACCGATTCTCGCCTCATCCCCTCAACATCTCATTAAATAGGAACCCTTCCTTTCTAATAAAACATGGCAAGCAAGTTCCAACCAAACTGGATGAACTCTGCTCCTTTTACCTTACAACTTCTGCACGCACCCTCATGGATTAATGATACGAAGAGGACTCAGCTGCAGACCAATTTTAATAGAAAGGGGCCTATCTAGCATAAACAATATATCTACGTTCACGTATTTATACATCAAGTCATATGATATTAAAATATCAACTATGATAGATGATAACATTATATGTGAGGCAACACTAATAATATAGTAAAATGTTGTCAATGTTGACCACAAAAAAACTATATGTATATACTATAATAATGGATATCAGACACGCTCTTTGCAATCAACTGTTTGGGTTTTTTCTATACCCCATTTTACTACCTATTTGAGCTATCCTATATTTTAAGGATGAGGAAGGTATAATTCAAAAGAAAAAATATACCTGCATTTGCGTGTAAGTGGAGTGGGAAATTATTTAGGAACCCTTCCGGGTTTAAAGCTCTGATTCCACGTCCCTGTCAAATCAGTCAATATGGTATTTTTTAATCTACGTGCCTATCAATTTGGGTTGGCGAACCATTTTAATTTAATTATCTTAATACTCTTTCCTGGTCAATTAACCAATATATTTGAATTGCTAACACCTATTATTTTTACATCCATTACCGTTTCCAATTTTTGACCTGGGTAGGTTTTTTATTCAAGCCATATATTTTCCAATACCTGCTCGTTAGTCATGTTGTATTTTATTATGCCTTATAATCCAACTTAAAACTATGACAGGTGCAACATTTTCTCCCCAGCCGTTAATTCATTAATGTGAAGGGTTAAGTCCACATTTCACCAATAAGACTTTAACATTTACATAACTTCTTACTGTTCCCTAAAGGATTAGAATTTGATCATGCATAGTCACTTTGTGTAACTGATATTAATATTGAAAATAAAAACTTTTATCTTAAATTATATCTATCTGATCAAAATAAATTATTAAATGTTTTAGAGAATAAATTAATATTTCCTATTTACTTCTGTCAATGGAAGTCCATTATACCTAGATCTCACGCAACGTTCAATAGAAACGAGGGGAGTTGAATAAGGCTGGAAGACATTTTTTTTACGTGAACGTAAACACAAATAAAAGTGTATTTTTATGAATAGAAACGATTAAACTCTTAAAACATTCACGATTTAAAATTAGTGTTAAATTATACTTTCATTCATGGTCAATTTTCTCTTAAATATTAAGTATTATGTAAGGCCTGATTTTCAGGTTAAACAAGCAATACATCTTGTTAATAATGAAAAAAGAAAGTTAATTATAATGTATAATAGTATGGATATTATATTTTATTCCAAAGCCTAAGATAAGTATATATATATCATAAATTAAAATACTCTGGAATTGGGTGATGTATAAGAAAGATAATAAAGTAATAAATCAAGAGTGCTAATTTAATATGAAAATAATAATATTAACTCTCACTTTAACTGTATAATTATTTTTTCATCAATTTAAGAAATCTTGTTTGAAGACTCCTCCAAAATTAATTTTTCATGTCAGAGGAGCATGAGTGCCTAAGTTTGATAAAAAAAATAAAAATCATAGATGATAAAAGAAAAGGAGCCATAACCGTGGGTACAATGTCAGGGGTTTCAATCTCGGTCAATGTAACAGATATAAAATATTTTATATCATAAATGGTTTCTAGTTCTCACTTCACTGTAATGCAGGTACAACTCTTAGTTTTGCCTTCCTCCCTCTTACTCTATCAGAATGTATACGTATAGCCCAGACGGATAAAAAGACGCGTAGCTCAGGAAAAGGTTTATCTAGAAAGTAAACATTTTCACAAAATGTTATATAGTTACATATATACATCAAAAAAACACATTCATAGAAAGTACCTTTTTTCAAACTCTGACTGCTCAGAAAGCACACGTTAGATTGATTAGTAAGGGAAACAGGGGCATAAGGTGGGAGGGAGGTTGAAGGGTTGGGAATGAGTAACATTAACTGAGGAGTCTGATTATCTATTTTTGAACCATTTTTCAACTTCACTAGTCGCTGATGGAGGGGCCCTATCTACTTTAATACATAAAGAAGTACTCGACGACTTCTTTTGGATCTAGATCCGCGTTCTACACGTCATTTCCCATTGACGGTGGATGGGGCTCACACGGACTTGTGTGTGTGTGTGTGTGTATATATATATATATTCTTTTACGTCTTCCTGGGCTCTTCTTTCAAGTTCCACCCTTCACTCTCTTTCATTAAGGGGCAAAGAGACAACTTTTGGTTTCCCGAAAGAATCGTGCACAGGTTCACAAAAGAAAGTGATGTTCCTAAATAAAATAAAATAGACAACATTTAAAAGTCATAATAATGATAAAAACAGATGACGTGATATGATAATGTGAGGGCCATTAAATGTATCGGGGGCACAGTGTATTGGTGTACGGATTACTTTGTGTATAGGGGATATGGCTTTGATTTTTCTCCCTAAATGGCTCTCAATCTCGAGAGTGGGCTTAATGGCCCCACTCAGAGACGTACGTACCCACTTGAATGGGGAGAGTTTATATAGTTAAGCTATTCAAATAAAGTGAAATGTTTTCTACCTCACTAAAATTTCACTGGGAATAGGAACAGAGTTTTAAGAAGAACATTTTCAAGTAACTTAAATAAAATATACTTAAGTTCATTAAGTGGATATATTAAGCGGGAGTTAAATGGGGTAAGGCTAGAATTCTTGAAATTTTCATAGCAAAAAAATAATTTGGTTCTGTCAAAAAAAATAACACTGCTTAAGTGGATAAGCTTATTATCTACTGCACAAAGTAATATCATATCTTGATTATCTGTCATGTGCATACTAGTATTTAAAGATCATTTTTAAATAAAGAGGTAATAATAATAATAATAATAATATTTAGCACCGCGTCTTACTACCTGTTCGGGTTATACGCTTTAAGTACTAATTTCTCTAATGGATTAGGAATTGTAAAGGTTGAATTAGAGGAAGTGAACCCGCATTTGCGTGGAGGGAGAGGGGAAAACCATCTAGGAAAAACCACCTCCAGTTCACCCTACCGAGATTCGAACCTTGATCTCCCCGTCCTAAGCAGTCAAGCTCAACACGACACGCGCGTTAGCCAACTTCGCCACCGAGGTGGGTAAATAAAGAGGAAAAATAACTGGTAGAATTACACGACTCCTGTGGCTTATATTCAGTGACTAATGTGATTACTATAATTAGTTGTGTTTTATAGCACCACGTTATATTAACCATAATTTTAGGTAGTAGGAAGTTTATATCGATAGGATGTGTACCCGTATTTGCGTGGAGTGAGAGTGGAAAACCATTTTGGAAAATCACCCTTAATACACCCGTCCAAGATTTGAACCTCTAGCTCTCTTTCATCTGCAGCCTAGTCTACTGCAAGAGTAGCGCGTTAAACCACGCGGCCACTTAAGTGGGTTGCACAAAGTTAAACTTAATGTATTTACCTAAACAATCTCTCTTCAACACTAATATGCTCATCAATGGTTTTCAAGAACTGGTGATATTACTTCGTACAGTTGATAATAAACACATTCACTGAAGTATTGTTATAAAAATTTTTATCAAACAAACGTTTTATGATATATAAACTTCAAAAATACTTATCATTTCTGTAATTTACGGTTCAGAGATCTTGGTTATAGATATCAAGGACCCGGGTTTTGTCCCCAGTGCTTTCAGATCTCATATTTATAACGGGATTTGAAGCGTGGTCGGCTCAGCTTAGTCAGGACAAATGAGGAGCTCCTTTAGTGAAGTCTAGAAAACTGAGATTAATGCCCGTAGGACTCATTATGGAGACCATATGACATCTTACATAAGCAGAAAATGCACTATCTTTGACAAAAACAGCAACCGCTAGGTCGGTATTACTCGATCCCCGGTTTAGCCATGGGTTTAAAATAAAAGGTTTTATTGGTTTTGGAAAGCAGAATATATTCGGGAAAGATGTGAAACTACTTACCTAAACTCGCATTCCCTTCCATTACCAAATTAACCAAAGATAGCAATTCCATTTTTAAGTTGTGAATACGTTAGCTTAGCAAGCTACAGCTCAAACCAATAATTTATTAATTAAGTTTATCTCAATGTTTCGTTTTCACACACAATAGTGAATACGTTTGCACCATAGCTAATTTAAAAATTAATTAGCAAAATTTAATGGTGAGAAATTTTATTTTTTAATTAATATTATCAAAATCAGAGTAGGTAATAAGAGTATAGTATATTTATTATCCAGCAAAAAAATAAATAAATAAAGATTGATTAATACATTTGAATGGGCCAAGATTTATTCATAGCTAGGATTAAATTATTATTTTTATTTCAAATTCCTATAAGACGTAAAAGATATTTATACATAAAAATAAAGGAAAAAGGAAGGAAAAAACTTAAATATATTTATTTTTCTGTCTGTCTTCTTTTCCTCCAACTGAGCCTACACAACCCCTACGTTTTTTTGTTTAGTTTTTTTTCGCTCCCTGTATGTGTATTCCGTTCTGTTTCGTTTCTTCTCTTGTTTCCGGTGTGTCGTGAAAATTGTGGGCAGAAGGGCAGATCGATACAGACAACTGGTTGGGTTGGGGGTGGGTAAGGTTGGGTGGTAGGAGGAATAAGGGATTTCACAGGGAAATGCAGAGGGTGAGGGGGTTGTAAAGGGTAGACGGAAGTCGTGAGACTCATTTGCCATTCCAGGGAGGAGCTCGACCACAGACCGACCTATTCTTGTACTGTCCGTTTCATGGAAAAAATAAATAAAAACGGTAACGACTATAAAAATTTTAAGACCTTGTAGGGGAAAACTCAACTAAATAACTGTGATTTAATTTGAAGCATTAATCCTGGAAAAAGAAATAGTTTAGTGTATACTCTGCTTACCCTGAAATGTAGTAATCTTAACTTTTACAGTTTACGCTTTGGTGCAGCTACTACATTACTACAGATCTCTTCTATTATTATTATTATTATTATTAGCACCGCGTCTTACTACCCGTTCGGGTTATACGCACTTACGCTAATGTGTAATGGTAGGGTGATTGTGAGATGAAATGAAGGACCTACAGTTTAACGTGGAATCTGAACCACGGTGGAGGCCTGGCATTCCCCACATCCGTAAGATGTCTTGTCAGAGGTGAAGGAAGGGTTTGGTAATCAGATAAATCTTTGCCGGGACCGAGGATCAAACCCCGGCTGCCAGCATAGAAGTCTGACACCTTACCCCTAGACCGCCAGGTCACCATCTCTTCTATCAAGGTAACAGTTAATGGGTTGATGGAGTTAACATTATGTTTCTAATAGGATAAATAACTTCCTGAACGGTTAAAATTTAGTGCTTCAAACAATGTTTAAATATTCATACGTCAAGTCATGTGATGTCACTTTTGATAGAGAGTACCAAACCTATTATAATACCAATAATAAAGTAAAACTTTATCAATATTAATTGATTGAGAAAATGTTTAGATTTTGTGAAAATAGTTTTTTTTCAAATGCACCAATACTATACTATTAAGGTCATTCTATAAGTGAAACTTGCTGTTTAATGTGGTTTTTTGTGTAAGATAAAATAATTATATTATGGGGCCGAAATTTAGTATAACTAGACATTCAGACATTCATTTGAGGTGTTCACAATTAAATATCTGAACATTATTAATATTCCTAACATTATTAAAGCTATAAATATTTTATTTTGTCTAATTCATATAAATGTCTAGTTATACTATAGCTCAGCCCTATATATTAATTTCCATACCTTAACAATGGGATGCAAAAAAGCATACAATAGCAAGTTAGACCTCTTATAGTTCTATAAATGTAATTATTTGAAATAATTGAATCACTATTCAAAACTTATGATAAAAACACTTGTTAAGATTGTGCAGTAACATTTTTATAGTGAACGGCCTTAATCCAATAAAGACTTTGTTAATTTAAATTATTTTTCTTTTAGACAATTACTAAGCCGTGAGTACAATTAATCTGTCATACCAATACATAGTATTCTATAATTGGTGTAATTAATAATGTAATGTCGCTATCCCCTTCCTTGTGGGCCTAATTTGTCAGGATAGCTTGCGGGGAAGGATAGGGATGGCGGCAAAATAGTTGTGTAGTTTCGTAATTTATAGACGGCTTTGGTTTTTAGGGTTTAACCCCCAGCTGGTAGAAATTGCTGTGTAACTTGCTAGAGTGCAGCACCCCTTGGTTGCCCTTCCAGGTGATCTCAGTAGTGAGCTTGCTCTTGGGGTAGAAACAACGGTTGTGTGTTTGTTCATTACCATTGTTGTCATACTGTGTCCTTGGGGTCAGATTTCACCCCACCATACCAATATGGTGTGTAATTTTTTTAAGTGTATTATTGTCGTTTTTACCAAACCCTTCCTTCACCTCTGACAAGACATCTTGGGAATGTGGGGAATGCCAGGCCTCCACCGTGGTTCGGATTCCACGTTAAACTGTAGGTCCTCCATTTCATCTCACAATCATCCTACCATTACACATTAGTGTAAGTGCGTATAACCCGAACGGGTAGTAAGACGCGGTGCTAATAATAATAATAATAATAATAATAATAATAATAATAATAATAATAATAATAATATTGTCGTTTTAGTGATTAATGTTTTATTTTCTTTGTTTTATTATACTTAAGTTCTATATAAAGACTTATTTCGTTGTTGTATTTATTTTTATATTTTCTAAACGTGTGTTATTTTAGTTAAAAGATTATTTTTGGTTGACTATTTTATTTTGATTAGATTCAGACTGCTTGATTTATTTTTTACAATACTTTTTACTAATGGCCACGATTAACTTTAGAGACGATCCTGATGTAATTTTAGAAGAGAGACTCAACGATGACGCTGATTTTGTACTACCATATACGGACTCTAAATATTACGATGCACCTTCGGAACGTAGCGATCATAATACAGATTCAGAGCATTCAGAAGTAGAAAATACAGAGGGGGATGGTGCTCAAGATGAAGATGCAATACCCGACCGTTCTAGCCTCCAGAATTATTGGTATTCAAAATCAAGATTCAAGAGGTCCAAAGTTCCACCTGCGCAATCTCGTACAAGACAACATAATTTAGTGACGCATTTACCAGGTGTTGTAGGAGAGGCAAGAACTAACAAACCAAATGAACCAGTAGACGCTTGGCTTCTTCTAATTAATGAGGAAATGATCGATCAGGTTGTGGAGTACACTAATCTAAAAATAACGTATATGGTTGAAAATTATGGTGCTAATGCTTTGAACAGTCAATTCACAAATAATATTGACAACATTGAGATGAAGGCGCTATTAGGACATCTCATTCTATCTGGAGTATTTAAATCTAACTTTGAGGATGTTGAATTACTTTGGGACACAGATGGTACTGGAAGGGGGGTGGGCACCATTACATCGCAAGTCCATTACATCGCGTTTTAGGAACAAATACACTGCAGGTCCATCACGTCGCATTTCCCTCACCCCTCTACACACCGCTAACCATATTGGCCAACACGATCCCAAAAAGTTGTGTTACAATATAAAACACACCCCCAACATGTTGGGGATGTTGGCCAACAAGTTGGTGTTGGGCGAGCTGGTCAAGTTTTAAATTTAAGTATATCATTTACAACATTAATAAATACTTAACAGGAAGCAATATACACTGATTAAATATATTGACTGACCTGGAAGCTAAGTTATTATCTTGGTTTAAATTACACTAGGGCACATTGGGATAAATAGTTTTTTATAATGTAATTCAACTGACACTTTCCTGATGAAAACTGTTTCATTTAATAGTAATTTATCACTTAGGATGTCCATAAACTAAACTATTTATGGTTGCGTCAAATAAGTACTTTATTATCATTATAATACTATTATAGATCCACATGGTTGACTCACTCACTGACATTAATTTTTACCCACTTTCATATGAGCTAAGAACTTAGAATTGGGTAAACTTATAATTCTTAGCTTGTAACCGACTGGAACATCCCAAAAAGTTAAATAAAAATCAATTTTTAACCCCCGAAAAAACTCAAAATTGAAGAGCAACTTTAAAGTCAGTGCGGACCTTTCTTTGGAGGTCTCTTGTGGCGAAACGGTAAGACCTATCAAAAAACTGCTCTGGACTTACATTAGTTTACATCCACTTGCAAATAAAACTCACTGGGGGTTTGGGAACGTAGGTTCCAACGAGCAAAGCGTGTCAAATACATAAAGCCAGCATATATGAATGGCGTAGCTAATTTAAGTCAACATGTGTTAGCAATTCTATAAATATATATACATATATATTTTCCACACCTACATCAGTAGGAATGTGGGCCAGTGCGTTATATGATCTGAACTAATTTCAATTCCCCTCTGACTGGAGAGAGGAAGGTTGGAATTTCTACCAGGTGGCTGAGTTTGGACTGCGCACGAGAATCATGGTACTTTTTCCTAAATATCTAACTATCTCTTACTCAAGAGTCAATTAGTGTAAACTTATGGTCTATCAGGTCTATAAAGTGAATTGATAAGTTGTGTGTCAGTAATATTAGTACGTATCAGCTTCTTTATTTACAAATGAAAACAAATTTCTATAGGTATTTAAATATTGAAAGTATGTATTTAAATGTATACAACCCCCTCTCTCCTTTGGTTCTGGAGATATATGTTTGATGGTAAAAGTGGTTTGGGTGTGGGTGCCCTAAGCTAAGTGATATAAATGATTTTTATTATCCTTCATGCTAGCTGAAAGTCTGAGTTTTGCCCAAGCAAAATTTCCGCTCAATCGATTTGGTGGTTTTTGGGTGAAAGGGTAAAGTGTATTTGTGTCATATGACACACTCAGAGAGTGATTACTTAATAGTATAGTAGTAGATATGAGGATATTACAGACATTAAGGTGTAGAGCAGGACTTAATATTACAAGAGATTAAAATATGATATATGTAATGTTTGATATCAATTTATAATTAAATATAAACCCCAGTAGATTAGTATAAATCACTATGTTGATATGTTAAATTAGTCAAACAGAGCAAACATTGAATAATCTAAAATATCCTTAGAGTAATATGATTAAAAGTATACTTGAAAATATAATAATACAAGAATAAGTAATATTCATAAACTAATGTTCAAATAAATTAATTGAGTGTTTAGTTTCTTGTAAGTAATATAGGTGGCTTAGTATTTTTTTTTAATACATACACAATTTTAAAATATACATATATATATAATATGAGAGCGTTGATTTGTAAATTTGAAATAGTTTAGACGGACAATAAGAAAACTAATAAACACACACAAATTACACACTTTTGAAATTAGATGTATTTACCTTTTTAGGACAATTATTCAACTACTTAGAATTCCTCCCTTGAAACAACAAAAATATAACATAGCAACCCCATGAAAAGTAACACAAATCAGAGAATTAGACTTAAGATTGTTGTTTATAGTGTCTTACTAGCCTTCCCTGCTGAATGTAGTCATCACGATAGTTGAGACAGTGCTAAAGAAAGTTTAATATAGATTAAACGAACATGACTAGATTGTAAGAAGCGAAACCAGGCGATTGTAAAGAAAGCGCGCGTTTAGTACACGTTGCCCGAATTTGAACCACAACCTCTCAGTTTGCAAATAGTTCTTCAAAATCTAGCCTACATAAGCCTAATATCTAGTTGATATACTCACTGATATGGGTAACCTATGAATGTTGACATGTTTTCTATGGAGGGAAAAGCAAGCCAACACCAAATTATATAATGATTTTTGTAAGGGGAACAGTAGAAGTTTGTTACTAAAACAATTTTAATATATCCGTACATCAAGTCATGTTATCTGCAGTTATCACCTTTGATAGATATTATCAATACCTATAGAATAACATAAATAATAAAGTAAAATATTATCAATGTTGGATGCAAGGAAATATGTTTGAATTTTCTTTAATGTTCGTCCAACCAAAATCATGGTATATACCATGCATAGACTACGTAATTGGAGCTTAGAATTTAACATTGTAAAAAAAATATGAACAAAAATATATCTTATATAATAAAGAAAAAAAATTGATTTATGATAGTAAAAAAATTATGTATTATAATTCAGACAACTTCACTTCTTCCATTTATATTCGAAACCTATCATCCGGCTCTGAAATAGTCTAGTTCATTTTCACGGCGACTCTATGATCTCGGGACCACTGGTGAGGGGCTTTGGATAGTTAAAACCTTCAAGTACCTGATCACGTCGACCCTTAGGCCAACAATCACAATGTTCCACCTCTAGTGTTGCATCTCAACAGTAAAAAAAACAGAAGAAAGAAAAACAAAACAATATACAAACAAACAACCTCCTCAAAAATGCAAATATATATTTATATATATTACCTTGAGTTGTATCATGTATGAGGGTAAACATTTAATAAAGAAAAAAAATGTTTCACTTGCTTGTCTTATATTTTCATTTCAATTACCTACCACCCTCCTGTGAAGCTCCACTTACACTCTAAGATTAACGTAATCCTACAAGTTTACAGGAAGCAAATAGATGACATCTGTGATAATATTTCACTTGACCAGAAGTAGATTATTTTGAATTAAAAAAATAAGTAGATTTATATAGTTTAAATTTAATTATAAAATACGATCATTTTTTAACAAAAATAAAATATGTTATAATTTAAACAATGAAATGTTATATGATGTACAATTAGGTTTCAGTTATAAAAAATTATAGTCCTTATATTATGTTTCCATGAAGGACAGAATGCCAGAAAATTAGGACGTTCAAAAATCAAATACTATTATAATCATTTTGAAATATAATATTTTTGATTGAAGATAGATTGAGCTGATTTTGTATCTGTATTAATTTACAATATGCTTGCTCACAGAGTGTTGTTGATTCTGGTAGATATAATTATTTATTAAATTTGATGTTACAAGAATTTAAAAAAAAATAGCTTCTCGAGAAAATACATGGGATAGTTCGTGAGCCTTTGCTTGGAGTGGATTTACATAAAATAGTAATTGGCAACTCCCAACTTAATTCCTGTAGATTCCTCACACTTCAGACTCATATTTAAAATCATTTCCTGAGGTGCAACACAATCCTCACAGGTAATTTATTAAATTTCCAACTCCGCGGACATGAAACACACCATTGTCATTCACTTCCGTCTCCCGTCATTTGAAAACGTTCAAATTCTTTCAAGAATAAATCTTCCAAAACAAAGAGGAATCCAATATAGGAGTATAATTCTTGAATCGCGCGCTTAGGCACTTAAGATCCAAGAAAACAATCATATCATCATGTACTAGAGGCTCATTCTGGTAGCATAGCTTGCAACTTCCTGACAATTAGTTCAAATTGTAACCACTGAAGACTACGACACAGCGATAGTTGTATTCATTGCCAAATAATAAAATATTCACATTCTGATATTTGGTAAAATGAATATTATTGTTTTATACACAGGTAAGACCAAAATATATGTATATTTTAAAATGATAATAATCTTGTTGAGTTTTTACCATGTTAAAGAAAGCTCAAAGTTATTTTATTTGGGAAGTGGAAATAAATAAATTCAATGTTGGCACAACTGTACGTACATCAACAGAATAAGAGTAGATAATAGATATTTTGTTACTCTAAATAATTAAAAATATGGTTTATAATTAAAAGGGGAAGGTTTTCTTTGTCACAACATAGGACACTGAGAACCATCCCTCAGGACTAGAATTTAAAATATAAATATGATTTTAAATTATGATAATGTTTGGATAAATTTGAAATATAAAATAATGTGTAGAAATAAATGGTTTTTAAATTTATTTAATTTAATTTCTATATGATATTATCTTGTGAATGTGAGGAATGCCAGGTATCCACCGTGGTTCGGATTCCACGTTAAACTGTAAGTCCTTCATTTCATCTCACAATCACCCTACCATTACACATTAGCGTAAGTGCGTATAACCCGAACGAATAGTAAGACGCGGTGCTAATAATAATAATAATAATAATATTGGTTTCCCCCTCCACTACCTCCTCCGCTTCTAATTTAGTACACAATATAAATAATTAGCAGGTTAATGGGCTCTTAGGTTGCTTACACACGTTATGGTTTCTCGCTGTCACCGTGGATGGCGCGGCACGGCACCGTGATCATCGAGGGACACAGATTTAAATGAAAGTTTTCACACGTGACGGCACGGTGAGAATGCCGTGGACGGCCGCCGTGTTGGCGATGGTTTATCTCGACCTAGAGACGACCTCTATGCTATAAACAGCGCGCCAAAATGGTCGAGATACATTGTATCTAGTGCATCTCTACACACGCCACGGCGTTTCGCCGTCGGACCGCACCTCGGGCAAGCTTCAGTCCCCCGTCGTTCGTTGTATTGAGTAGACGCTATGGCTTCTGGAACTTTCGAAATCGATGTTAAGGAGTTAGTTGCAAAAGTATAATAGAATCCAGTGCTTTGAGACAAAAGCTTAGAGTAGTACAAATCTCGGCCTGAGTCATCATGAGCTTGGAAGGAGTTTTGTACTTTTATCAACTCTCAATAAAGAGAAGAAAAAAGGAGTTTGTTACACACAACAACTTCTTCCTTTGGTTCATGTTAACATACTGGAGCATAACGAGGAAATTGGAGGGGATTCAACCAGACACGGTGAACGCCGTCTTTATTCACGGTGGCGGCGAAAAATCATCACGTGTGACAGCCAGCTTACTCAAACACATATTTATAATGAGGGTAACAAGAACTAATTAGCGCCCAAGAGCCCAACAAATCAACGACCTGACAAACTGTTGTATAAAAAAAGTTTTGAAATTATATGTTGTACCTTTTTAAAATTAACTTAAAACAAACAACAGGTAAGGTATATTTGGTTTTTGTTTTAAGAAAAAATAACTTAATGTGATGAGAACATTTTCCTATTTAAATTAAAACTTTGACATTGAGCTTCTAACAATTAATTTTGTAAAGGAGAAATAAATATGGTTAAAATGTTTAAACAAAAATTATTTGTTTAATGTTTGGACCTCCAATTTTTCCCAGCCACGTTAACTCCCTTACTACTGGGGTTTTCAATATCAGGAATGGGTAAGCTGTACCAAATATTATTAATGGCACAAAATGTCATGGGAATTACTTGAATAGTTCAAGAAATTCAAATGAAACTTCAAAAAATGCTATGAGTGAAATCATGCTTAACATACACCAAAAATACTTCTAATATTCCATATATCTTTAAAGCTGAAATATTTACAATTAATACAAAATTATCAAAAAGTTTAGTTATTTAAAGAGAGGCATACTCTGATTTAGTTTATTATATGAGGATATATTGGTGGTAAGGGAAAGTTTATATTTATTCTTATTAAACCATTCTACACACGAGTAATGACTGTCTTTGTTAAGGGGCTTGGATTCAAATTTTATATAAGAGTACAAACACCCTATTTTTGTCGTGGAGAAACGGTGATACATCAGGTATTATTTTGTAATTCGCGTTTTACTGAGTGTCTGAACTATCCGTATATTCACTGTAGTGGAGTGGGTTGAGTAAATTGAATTTAGAGGATATGGACCCAAGTTTGGGAAGATAAAGCGTAGGAAATAATTTAGAAAAGGTTTCTTTAATACTCCAGTCCGTGTTTAAACCACCGGAATTCCCGTCATCAAAATATTAGAGGAGACTAGACAGTAAAATTTGACAGTTTTTAATTAGCATCACGTCTTAATACCCATTCGGGCTATAACCTTAAGTAATAATTACGCTATTGGGTTAGGAATTGTAAAGGTTGAATTTAGACGATATGAACCCACATTTGCGTGGAGGGAGAGTGGAAAACCATTTAAAGTAAACCGCACCTAGTTCACTCGTCCAAGATCCAAACCTCGATCTTCCTGTTCTCGGCAGTCAAGCTCAAAAAGAGACTAGCACGTCAGCTAACTACGCCACTGAGATTGACCGTGTTAATTGTTCAGGTAGCATAGAATATTTCTAATAATATTTAGCACCGCGTCTTACTACCTAATCGGATTATACGCTTTAGTACTAATTAGTATAATGGGCTAGGAATTGTGAAGGTTAAACATAGAATAAGTGAACCCGCATTTGCTCGGATGGAGTGTAGATAACCATTTAGAGAGAACCACCTCAAGGTCACCCAACCGAGATTCAAACCTCGATCTCCACGTCCTCGGCATTCTAACTCAACACAAAACTAGCACATTAGATAAATATGCCACCAAGGTGGGTATGGTAGTATAAAAAGTAGCTTGGGGAGATCCCCATCCCAAAAAACAACCCTAGTGCACCAATCTAGGACCAAGACCCCAAAATCTTCTTATTTCTGTCAGCTCATACAAGACGAGACTGACACCTTCAGCTATGTGTACGCTGCGCTGGTGTAAGTCACGGTGGAAATATATTTCAAACCTTTTACATTCCTACAACCAGCAACTGACACAAGAAGAGAGAGACTGGTGCTTTTGATTGATTCTCACTGGCTCAGACAACCGTGAAATTCACTGGCTTAGAGCCACCACAAGGTTCGGGGTTCGAACCCCCAGCCTCCCTTAAAGCTACGATGGCATGCTGCGAGTTAGCAAGGACCGAATACACTCAAACGTGTCACGCTCGTTGAGCATCTCTGAGGGATGGTTATAAAGAGAGAGATGGCCAATATCATGTTGAGAAGTATCGGAGCTGTCATGGATGTGTTGATAGATGAGCTATCAAAATCCCTTGCATGGAGCGAAGAAGAAGATTGAGACCCATGTGTGGATTATCAAATTCGAAGAATTAGTAAAGTCGTAACTAGGCAATATTGGGCCCGTAGCAGAACATTAATAATGCCCCCCTTCCGCCCCCCCCCCCTGNCCCCAAAAAGGCATCTCCAACAAATTTTATCTGTAATAAAATATGTTAAATTAATTTTGCATTTATAATTTATTTCATAACATGCCTACGTATTTCAGATCTACATTTATCTAATAAAATTGATACTGAAAAGTGGAAAATTACTTTATAATGTAAAAACAACTGGATATGAATTGAATATAACTATATTAATAAATATTATACCTGCTTAGGTGACCACATGGTTCAAAGCATCACATTTTTGTTGGACTAGTCTGCTGATAACATGAATATTGGAGTTTGAATCCCGGTCGGGTGTAAAATGGTGTTCCTCCTCAAGGTTTTTCTACTTTACTTTTAACACAAATGCAGTTACACTTCCTCCAAATGAAACGTTCCTCATCCTTAGCTAATTATTGTAATAAGAACATATGCACATACATATAACCTGAACAGGTTGTATGAAACGGTGTGTATGTATTAAAACACCTAATTATTAGCAATTTACACCTATCCACTACTTTGCTAGAAAACCTGTATATATATATATATATATATTTATTTTTAATAACAAAATTACAATCGATATACAATTTTAGAGTCTAAACAAATATAAGTGTTTAAAACTCTTTCCTTCAGGCTTTGATTTCTCAAAATATTTAAATATGATTTGATAAGCCCCTATTCGGTAATAGAAATGGCTGAGAAATAGTTAAACAGATTTTGACAAATGACTTCTCATTTTAAAGATCAGGGGTACAGTATGTCGGGAAGAGCAGTAATTTTAAACGCAAATATGATTTTCCTTGATATTTCTTCTTGGTTAGGAATAATATCCCAACTCTTTATTTGTGTAGACATCTTGTATGTGGGGAATGCCAGGCCTCCACCGTGGTTCAGATCCCACGCTAAACTGTAGGTCCTCCATTTCATATCACAATCACCCTACCATTACACATTAGCGTAAGTGCGTACAACCCGAACGGGTAGTAAGAACGCGGTGCTAATAATAATTATTATTTATGTAGTATAGTAAAACAAATATAAAAATTAGAACAAAGTTTATATATATTAAACAAACAAATGATATAAGGTTAGAAATGTTTAATTTAGTTTGTATTGATACATTTCATTAATCTTTATTTTTATCACAAAATGGCACTTATAAAAGATAGTCCTAGCACGTATTTTACCTATATTCTTTGATTGAAGGAATTAATTTCCTAGAACGGGGAGATATTTATAGTTATTGGATTGTTGCTATCATTAATTCGCATTCAAAATATTACTATTACCTGTAAATTAAAAGTTTAACTAGTTAGTTTTGTGAAAATATGTTCTTATCTTTTGTTTCGTTCATGAATTATGAATTAAAAGGAATAGTATTATGTTTAAATATATTTGATAAATATTGTAGATACAACATATTGATAAACTGATCTTGAGATATGTGTGGTTAGCTATTTTAATTGTTTAAGTGTGGATTTTGGTGATTATTTTTACTTTCTAGCTCTTACAGGTAGGTTTTGATGAATGCCAACGTTTCAAACGTTTCATGACCCCCACAAATAAAAAAAAATAAATTTTAATTTCCGGGTTGTAAGAATTTTAATTCTGTAAATTTATATTTTATTTAGCTATAATTTATTCTTAGGTGAATATTTATTTTGTTTCATACTACTTTTAATTAATTCTAGTTAATTGCATTTTGTCGAAGGAAGCCATAATGGCCGCACTATGCTTGGATGAAAGAAATAGACTCCAGCATTGGGGGAAGGGGGAAGAGAAAAGAAGAAGCGAGTTTTTGTTTTTGTTTGGGCAATTTTGGTTTTTTCTGGCCATTGTTGAAAAAAAAGTAGAGGAGGGAAAAAACCTACAAGACGGGGGTTAGTGAAAGCAAAAGGAAAAATAAAGTATTTTTTTGAAGAAAATTTAGTAGGAATACCTTTACAACCCTAACATTATTAACCAAAGGATTGATGGTATGTAATATAGCAGCAGACCACGGCTAACACATGTGAGTTATTCAGATACAGTAACTGTCTCCAAAACAGAAGCTACCACCAAACTACATAATAATATGTTTGTAAAAACGATTTACTTAAGAACGTAACTTTACTGTTTTGGCCAATTTAATGACTTCGATAAATGCAATAACTTTATTCAATATTCATTATTCTTATTAATCACTGACTAACCTAACTGAGGAAATTGACTGTAATGTATATATATTTAAGGAGTTCAAATTGTCTAGTAAGTAAGTTTTAGTCTAATAAGTCAGATTAATCAATAAGGGTACATTTTTGACCTACATGACCCAGAGGTTCTGAGAGAGAAAGTCCTTGCTCAAATTGTTTGTACTATTATTGTTATAATTTATATTTTTTTAACCCCGAGACTTTAAATGGTTCTTGTTGTGAATTGTCAAAGCTTGATTGTGAACCCAAATATTATAAACATTGAGTTAAATTTTAATATAAAAATTTGCAGTGGCTTAAATAGAGTGACTTTCAATTGAAATTAAATGTACAGTTTGTCTGTTTGTACCTCGGAGTAGATCCTAAATTATTTTACCGATCGGGATAAAATTGGTATCAAGGTTCTTCAGAGGGTTACCTTTAATAATTTTTGGAATTAGATAGACAACCCTAATATTAAGGGTAGTTTACTGTAGAGCAAAAAGAGAAAAAATCGGTTTTCTCAACATTGGCTCTAAAGATTTTAATTAAATCTCATTTCTAAGAATTGATCAAATACTAAACAAATTGGTTACTCTCACTATTTCGGCGAAATGACTTTAAGGGTTCCGGTCAGATGGGTAAATTCTCAATTTTATCACATCCTCGAAACTATTTGAGATGTGAAATTACTTCTCATTGCAAATATATAGGAATATTTTATTTGAAACATATTTTTATGAAACTAATAACTTTCAGCTAAACGCTAATAGATGTATTTGTAACTTTCCAAACACAAAGTATTGCGACCGTAAAAAAAAAATATAATCTAGGATGTTGATGGATGTCGACGATTCATGACATACAGAACCATAAAAAGTGTTTTTATATGCCGCCTGTGGGCCTGTTTAGCCCTAAAATTAGGATTAGTTCAATAAAGGTTGAAAAGAGAACAACAAATCTTCTCAAAATCGGCTCTAGTGATTTTGATTAAATTTCTGATCCAGGCATTAATTAAGATTACAAACACAATGACTGACTTCATTTTCCTATGAAAATGAATTTTAGGTTACCTTACAGAGGCGGAAATTTCCTTATCCTTACAACTATTTAAGAAACTAAATAGATTATTGTTGCATCATTATTTTAGTACTATTAGAAATAAATAAAATGGAATATATCTTTATAAAACCAACAGTTTATGAAATATTGGCCAATATTGTAATACAATTTTGTGAGCTTTAGTTCTACAGAGATACTATCTAAGTTTTAAAACAATCATAATTATCTAATGCAATAGAAAAAGTAAATAAAAAAAGTTCCCTCAAAATATTTATGTTCTTTTTACTTTAACCTCTTAAGGGAAATGTTTGTACAGCAATGATCTATCCCTATCATTTTATACTCAATAGTCAATATTTACCTTTTTTATTGCTCTAAATATATAAATGAAGAATTTAATAAAAATAGGATAACCATAAGATGTATAATCCATAATAAAGTGTCGAAAATTTCGACCGGAAGTCAAAAATTTTGACCGGAAGTCGAAATTTTAATACGAAGTTTTGACCTTTATTTACCCAATATCTATCCTCTTTTTTTTTTGTTACAAATACACTAATGAGGGCTTTAATTCTTTAAAAATAATATTATAAAATTTAAATCCGGTATTCAAAATATGTTTAACATTATAATAATAGTGCTGTTTTTGCTCTGGTTTGCTAGTTTATATTATTTCGTTTCACATATTTTACGATTTTCGATTAAATATATTCATTTTTAAACAATGGAGTGAGAAAGTCAGTCCGGAGCTAAGTACCATTTATTTCTTATACTATTAAAATACAATTTAGTTCAGCTATGTTTCCTAGCTACCACTGAATTTTGAGTGTATGTTGATAATCTTTGTTGAACGTAATATTTTATGAATCACATCTAACAATGGTCTTAGTATATTTCAATACATAAAATATCAATTATGTTTCCATGATACTAATTGATTTTGAGTGGAATTTATTTCATAATAAAATTTTGTGACTCGTTTTGGTAGCCGCATTGTATAAAACACTACTCTCACAGTAGGCTAGGCTGCTAATGACGGGGAGATATAATTTTGAATCTTGGTAAGGTTTAATAAGGGTGATTTTTCCTAAATGTTTTTCCATCCTCCCTCTATGCCAATGAGGGTTAACTTCCTATAAATATAACATCCTCAAGACCACTAACATAACTATCACATATACGGGGAATTCACGCGGGTAGTAAGACGCACTGTTTAAAACAATTGTTTACCTAATCTATTTTCTCTTGCTCTCTCTTTCTCTATCTCCACACCCCTCTTCACCACACACACACACACACACACACACACCCTCTTTCACACCTACTTTCTCACACTCTCTCCCACCAACAATCTCAATATCCAAATCACACAATCACCCACTCATGAACCCACCAATCACTCTCACATTTTCCCAATCTCGTACTCTATTTCCTACTGTGCCTCTTATATATGTTTTAATAAGCCCATTTCAGGTAATAGAAATTACCAATAAATGGCCAAACCAATTTTGATATATGACCTCTCCTTCTAAATGTTAGGGTCCAGGATACGGGAAAAAAAAATGTTTATAACTAAAATTTGATTTTATTTGATATTTTTATTCATATGATTCTTTTTTTACATCACCATGTAAACCCTAATTTTTTTGTGAGTTTATATATGTAAATAAAATATTACTATCTCGTTACAAATAATACCAACTAAATTATTACTTAATTGTTATGATATAACAAATAGCATAACTACGTCAACATTTGTATATTTATCAAACAAATATTTGATATTAGGTTAAAATATATAACTATTTTGCATTGTTGATTTTTATAGTTCCTCTTCTTTGTGTATAAATATTTGCTTCTGCTCGTTTATATAATTTGATAAGATTTTTTCAGGTAGTTGAAATTGCGAACAAAATAACTGAAACAATTTTGACAATCGAGCACTAATTTTTTAAGATCATAGTTTAAAATCTCGTACAAATAGTAGTTTTTCAATGAAAACCTAATTTTTCCAGCGATATTTCAGATTTTCATTCTTGGTTTATATCACCGTATAAACCCTAATTAGTGCATACTATAATACCTTTATTCGCTGAATAAAAAAAAATAAAAAAAATTGGCGCACAAATAGTAACTCAAATATTACATAAGTTTTATGGTGCAATAAATATTTAAATTATGACAAAGTGTATGTATACTAAACCATCCAATGTTAGTAGTTTATACTGCCGAGGACAGGGAAATTCAGTTTCGAATATCACTCGGGGGAACTGGGGGTGTTTTTTATTAAATAGTTTTTCCCTCTCCCTCCATGAAAATGCGGGTTCATTTACTCTATATTCAACATTTCCAGTCCTAGCCCATTAGAGTAATCAGTTCTTAATAGTATAGCCAGAACGGGTAGTAAGACGTGGTGATAATAATAATAATAATAATAATTATTATTATTATGTTAGAAATATATCATATTTTTTAATTTATACTTTTCTCCCTTTTTTTTAGAATAATGTATCTTAGATTAAAAAAAATGGCTATAGTTATTTTACCTACAATATTTAAACAAAGGAATTAATTTCATATCCAAGGGAAATACTTATTGTTATTAGTATGTTATAGTTAATTCACATTTAAATCAATATTATTGACTATAATTCACCAATAAAATTATTATGTAGTTATTTTAGTGAAAATATTTCTATGTTTTGTTTTGCACATAAATAACAAATTAAAACCTTTATTTAAATATCTTTTGATAAGTAGTATGATATAAAAAATAGATAAAATGATCTTGAAATGTATTTACATACCCATTTTGATTGTTTCAGTATGAGATTTGGTGTTATTTTTTCAAATCATATCTCAATACAGATCAGTTCATTTATGTTTCTTAGCTACTACTATACTTTGAGTGTATATTGATGGTAATTAAAAATAATTTTTTATGTGTCCCATCAATCTTATTGTAGCATTTATTGGGAATATATGCTCCAAAAATAAAGAACAAAACTTTAAGCTCAAGAAAACTCACCAAAAGTCCCCCACTGTGATGCGCCAACTTACTGTTTCCCACACACAAGAATAAAGACGACTTGCCTTCACAAAAATATTGATCGTCTGACCGAGGAAAAACATTGAGCTAGTAAAATGGTCTATCCCTCAAGGCGGGGTGTGGAATGGTGTGTGGCGCGCCTGCGCAAAAAAGAGTGTTATTCATCGAGAATGTTCGTCCAGCTCCACGCATATACATTTTTAACCCCTCCCTCCCGTCACTGTATCTTGTTTACCTATGTCTTGTATTCACCCCTCATCCCCCTCTCTGAGTTTGTATAATTGTATAAATACTCATGTTGTTCATGATGGAGGCTACTTCTTGGCAGGGCCGTCCCCTAGGACACACCTTGGGTGTCTAGGAAATAGTCTCAAGGTACGAAAACCCCTTTTCGGCAGTTGTAATTTGGAAATTCTAGTGGCGTCGTATTCGACTTATAAATATGTCAGGTCATTTAGGACTTAGGAAATATTCTGAGAATATCAAACTTAGAATCTTTGCGTAATATTTAAATTGTAAACATGTCAGATCATTTAGGACTTAGGAAATATTCTGAGAATATCAAACTTAGAAGCTTTGCGTCTTATTTAAATTGTAAATATGTCTAATCATTTAAGACTTAGTAAATATTCCAAGAGTACTGAACTTAAAATCTTTTCGTCTTATTTAAATTGTAAATATGTCAGGTCATTATGACTTAGTAAGAATATTGAAGTTTGAACTTTTTCGTTACATTTAACTTGTGAATATGTCTTATTTTTTTGGACTTAAATTTTCTAACGTCATTTGTGGAGGTTGTGATTGATTCTAGTCTTGGAATATTTTAACTTTACCTGGAGTCGCATTTAACAGACAAATGTTTATTTTGTATATCCAAAACGCCCATCAGGCAATGGGAGGTTTCATGTTGTCAACATAAAGTGATAAGTAATTGTATTATGGACCCCTTTTTACTTAATGGCCCATACGGCAAAAGTGTTGTGTTATCACTCGTAAGGAATAAGTTTGTTTTGCATTGCCAGATTTTGTATTGTAATATTTTCGTCAATTAACTCATTGGCCTTGCGGGACTATAGAGTCCATTGTTCTTTTGTTTCTATATTATGTCGTAAGCTAATAGCTTCACGAATAGTAAGCTATCCAAAATTGTGCAACTAAATCACCTTCTTTTTTTTATATACTCTGTTCAAGTTTTTATTCACTATCAATAAAACTACAAATTGTTATCATTGACATATTTCTTCTTAATCCAGTTTTCCTGCTTATGCCATCCTTTTTTTTTGTTAAATACATCATATAATTGGAGTATGAGTTCAAGGAGAAAATAAGTAAACTGGCCTTGTTTACTTTTGTTTGTTTTCCCTCACCGCCCTCTGCAAATTTACTACATTTATTATTTTATTTTATTGTTTGTTGTGCGCCAGCCTTATTCTTCGAGGAAGAGTAAGGGCGGTTCTACAAAAGTAAAAGTTTTTCTGTTCATTTTTTAAGACAATTTTTCAATAGAAATAAGTTAAAATAACACTTAATATTGGATGGATATTATTTCAAAGTAATATTTTGTGTACCCCATCTATTTTCTTACACCCACACTCACTCTCTTTCCTCCACAAAACTAATCTCTCTCACACAAGCTATCTCACAAAACATTATCTTACAGACTCTTCCACACTTTTTCTCTCTAACACACACTAGTTTTATCTCACAATATTTATCAAAATATCTCTTTCACGTTCTTTCTCACTCTCTTTCACATACACACTCTTGCTCGTTCACAAACTCCCTTTCTTACATAATCTTTCTCTCTGATATAATCCCTCTTTTTATCTCACACTATATCCATCTTACACATTCTCTTTCTCATAAACACTCTATTTACTCACGCTCTATCTCACTCACACACACACACACACACACACACACTATTTCCCACAAAATCTCTTTCACACACTCTCTTTAAAACACAATCTCTTTCACATAAATTATTTTTCTAAGGCACTCTCTCTAACACATGCATTCTCTCACATACACATATACATATTTCTCTCTCCCTCTCTCTCACACACACACAAAATATAATTTTATCTCTCATCTTCTATCTCACATTTTCTATCACAAACACAATCTATCTCATACCCTCTCTATCCGTTCACACACTCTCACCATATTTCGATAGATAGCCTAGATCGCATTCGCTCACACTCACTCAAACACACACTCAAACACTCATACACTCATACACTCATACACTCATTCACTCATACACTCACACACTCACACATTCACTCTCACTACTATATTTTCTCAATCTCTCAATCTTATTATATACTCTAATATATTATTTGATAAGCCCATTTATTGTGATTGAAATTACGAGAAAATTGCTTAACCAATGTCTACAAACATACATTCATTTTAAATGTTAGGGATCCACGATGTCGGCAAAATTGGTAACCTGAAATTAAAACAGATTTTCTTAAAGAGTTCTTGAATCTTTTGTAGCTCTTAAATAAGGATATTACTTTTAAGAATTGGACTGTAGAAGCACAGATACAGTTTTGTCACATTTTCCGAACGAATCCTTGAGCTTCAGAAAGAGGGGGGCAGGGGGATAGCTTAACTCATCAGAGCAGGTCAACAGCAAAAGGAAACAAATGGAGAGAGGAAATAACTTTTTATACCATCAAGTCAAAGAAAGTCGGAAGAAAAGGTGCAGGAGCACATCAAGAAGAAGAAAGACGTCTTTCCTCTAATGAGATGAATGGGGTAATGAATTGTAATTTACTCTGTTAAGGTGCAGCAGAGAACCGGAGTGGCATGGCATCTTTGCTGGGGGTATTTAATATTAATACTCTTACTCCACCCTTTCCCTCGGAGCTCTTCAACTCTATCTGTTTAAATCTACACAGGACCTGTCTTCTTCATTACCTTCTGGGTCTCCTCCTCCCCCNTAGCCCACCTCCTTTTACTACCCCTCACCACCCTTCTCATTAAACTTGCTTTGTTTATCGTGATTTCTTTCTGCCAACTTCTCTTCGTTACATTCTTTGCCTTTCATGGTGACCTTTGGATGTGGATACCTTCATTTGGAATATTATCAAAACATATCACATACACACCAAACGTCATCGTTCTAGTAGGTAAGTTAACAGGGTAATCAAACCAAATAATAGGGTATAGTGTAGTTGTTTTAAGCTAGCACCTATCAGGATATTTACCATTTCAATAATTTATGACACGCTATGTTTAGAATAATGTCTTAACTACACTAATTTGTAAATCGATAGCTGATATAATCAGTGAGTCTAGGATGTGTGAATTAACCAATTCCAATATAAACAAGATAGATATATTCATTAATTTTATCAACTGTATATTATTATAAGATTTAGAAATGGCAAGAGCATGACATTGGCTTTCCGTGTAAAGTTACAATATTCAAAGAAAGGTCAGAATTTACAAATATATTTTTCTCAAGCCATGCCTCTGACGAAAAAAAAAACTTTTTATTTATAAAGAATGACCATTAAATATAATAGTTTACTTCATATAAAACAACATTTCATAGTAAAGTACTATTGTATAAGTATTTTTTGTTAATTTTAAATAAAAATGCTACCAAATACTAACTTCCTGCTTTCCACATCAGTTTAATCCACACTTGAAGATGATTAGCCTAGTCCTATGTTTACCCACATCAGTTATCAGTTAAGAGTCATTTCACATTGAGAAACCAGTGTATGGAACTTCGTTGACAACAAAATTGATAGCTATTTTCATATAAAATTTACTCCAGCTATGAGGAGACATTTTTGTTAGTGCTTCTAAACAGAATAAAGATCAGGAGAATGAGAAAATAAGCTCTTACACGCACATCCACTGCTACGGGATCGGCTGGAGAAAGATTTGTTCTACACAATATTTTACAATCAGATACATCCCAAGTGATAAAATCACTTTCTACAACACCTATAAACTCTTCGGTGTCAGTAAAATCTAAACTCGTGACTAGTTCAAGAAAAACAGCAAAGTTTTTTTTATGTCTAATCAACAACCGACTGCTTGCTGCTGGCTGTCAGAGCTACATACAGTGTTCATCGCTGGTGTCCCAGTGGTAACGCTCTTATTGAAGCTAATATATATCCAGAAGTGAGTTGCTCAGACACAGTGACCTTTTCTGTAGAATACTACAGAGCTCGGATACTGTAGAGTCCCTATGACTGGCCCAGATACTGCAGTGTCTCAGTGTGGAAGGGCCCTAAGTATTGTTGGTAACTGGTGTCAGAGTGTTAAAAGGCCCAAAGTGTTGGTGATAGCTGGTGTCACATTGAGAAAAGGCCCTAAGTATTGATGGTAACTGGTGTCAGAGTGTTAAAAGGCCCAAAGTGTTGGTGATAGCTGGTGTCACATTGAGAAAAGGCCCTAAGTATTGATGGTAACTGGTGTCAGTGTTGGTGATAGCTGGTGTCACAATGAGAAAAGACCCTAAGTATTCACGCTCGTGATACACTTTATCACAAGTGATGGGAAATTCAAATTTTGAATCAAGACTAATTACACAATTAATGTTTTCCAAAGTATCACTTAATTTGGTTTTACTTATTCGTTAACCATACAAATTCTTTATCTGTAAACAACTTTTCTTATCATTAATATTTAAATTAAATGGGTAGTAACTCATGTGTGAAGCATAACAGTTATTTTAAAACAAACGCTGTAAAGTTCTAATGAAGTTTAAACTATTCTAAATATATATTTTTTCACGCGCACTTACATTCAAGAAGATTGGATGTAAAAATAACTGCAAGCCCATTAGAGATTTTAAGCCCAGCCTCCTCGTAATCTGGAAACCCACCTAATACTGACAAGTTTAACTGTTGTAAACACACTAGCGTCTAGTATTTAATGAGTTCAAGACTAATTTACTTTTTGAAAAAATAACACATATTTTTAACACGTACCTTTCAATAAATATTGTAGCGAATTACTTATTTTGTCTAGTAAAATAGTGTCAAAGCTTTTCACCAAAAAAGGGTTTCAAATAAAGGTATGCGATGACATTCGTACAAAGCCTTCAGGGAATGGGGAATAAGTCTAGGAACTGCTATGTCGTGAGAGACAGACATAAATTAGTTCGCGCTATAGCGGCAAACAAAATGCAGGGCTACAAAAAGCAGCCGTTCTTTCCCCTCGCCTCAGCATGAACGGTGACCGTTTGCTAGAAAGGGTTTTTATGTTGATTTTTGTAATACCGCACATATTTATGCTTACTATTAGGTATCCAGAACATACCCTAAACAAATCTAAGGATGCATGTCAAATAGGGTATGCAATGGAAATGAACAGTTGCCCTATTTTGCTAGTGAAAAGATAGAATATCAGTTAAGTGCTGCTCATATTGGTGGTCACATAGTATAGCACGTTTCTCTCTTATGAGAAAAGATTTCCAGTATCAAGGAGGTCAGGACTTGAATACACGTCGGGAGTATTGAGGTTGATTTTTATTAATGATTTACCACCATCGCTCCACGCAAATTTTGGAGTATTTATTATAAAGTTCAACATTTTTCAGTTACTACAGTAACATAGTTCATGTATACGTCTTATAAATCTAACGGATGCTAAAACGTGGTGTTAAACCAACAATAGTAGTGAAGAGGTTGGTGGGTGTATACATTTTATATTAATTAACAGATGTTTTAATTATCTTCCTCTCTACCCTCATATGCCATTATATTATTTTTGGTAATGGGATACAACAGTAATTTTTAAAGTAACGCTAAGTTATATTGATGTATTAATATGACTATTTTCTGTTCATAAATGCATGTTTACACATTATATATTTGTGATAAAATTTTGGAGTCTTTGATCATGTAATCAAATCTTATCTCTCACAGTAAATAACAACTAAAACATTATTGATTTGAATTTATTTATAAACTCAAACTAATGGTGATGTTATTATAAGGTTAAAATACAGTCTTAAGGATTTGAATAAATAAATTTATACAAATACAGGAGTAGTTAGTAACTATGATCAGAACTTTTATTTTTATAAGGAAATCATCAAGATACACTAAATATTTATTTAAGACTATTTATAATGAATAATAATAACTCATGTGTTTATTTTTCTCAACTATTAATATTTTCTCTTTTGCTTTTGTAAAACATTATTGAAATTAAAATATCTCTATAGTTATACCAACTTTCTATTCATGCGTGTCTGGCCACATCAAGCAAAGCCCAGTTGGTGAGAATATCAGCCAGTACTAAGGTAAAGTTGCCCAAGATTATTATTAGCACCGCGTCTTACTACCCGTTCGGGTTATACGCACTTACGCTTATGTGTAATGGTAGGGTGATTGTAAGATGAAATGGAGGACCTACAGTTTACCGTGGAATCCGAACCACGGTGGAGGCCTGGCATTCCTCACATTCACAAGATGTCTTGTCAAGAGGTGAAGGAAGGGTTTGGTAATGGGTTGCCCAAGAGCCACCCTAATATACTAATAATACATACGTTACGTGGGGGCTCTTCCCATATCCCGATGAGATAAGATGATAATAATAGGGATAATGAGGGTGTGCAAACAGTATACATTCTTAGCCTAACTTGAGCTTAACTAAACAGATGCTTTTATCCCCTGGGATGATTCCCCATACGGGAAAAATATATATGGTACCAGTCGGGAATCGAGGAAGTACAATCCAGTATTACTTGGAATAGGATAAGTACAATAATAATGATATCTACATTTTTAGCCTAATTAAAAGGAAACCTATTTTATTTTAAAATAATTTGGATGGATTCAATCAACTATTTAAGGGATTTTATCCTGAAAAGGAATATGAAAAAGTTTCTTGAGTTTACTAATTATTTAATCATCTGATTATTTATTGTAGCTACCAAAATAGTAGGTGATACGTTTTATATTTTTTGTCACCATGTCTTACTACTTTTTCAGATTGTAATCATTTTACTTCTAATTCGTCGTCACACGATGTCAGGCGCCACTAACACAATATAATGGACTCCCTGTGGTGGGAAGTCAAGGTTCTGGCCTTGACTGGGTGGTTTTCCACGTTTGAATTACCACTGTGATTTTATCGTCCCCTCTATATCCTAATCCATGTTTTTTTTGCACCCCTTATTACTACATGTTACGCTAATGAACCAGGGATGAGGACTTTAAAATTTATAGTAATTGTAGTGAAATTCATGTCGAGGGAGAGGAAAAATACATATTGGGAAAAAACATCCTCTGTACACCCAACAGGGATTCAAGCCCTGATCTACCTGTCCATGGGCAGTCTAATCTATAACGAGAGTGACGCCTTAGACCATTAATCCATGTTCATATATTCTAAACTAGCTTATCAATCCCTGTTTATTTGGTTAAGCCTAGAATACCAATGTTTAAGGTAATAAAATAAAGTGTGACACACGTGTATCGCGCTGAGGTTAAGGACACTAAGCTGTTAAGGTGGCCGACTCGGTCAGCGAGAAAGTATCAATCGGTGTCAGGCAAGACGGCCTAAAACACAATGTTTTGTGTCGTTTTCTCTAAATACTTTTTTTTTTCTGCTTAAACTCATACTCCCTTTTGCCCCTAACCTACAATCACACTTTTTCATATCATTAAGAAAGTCGGAAAATAAAACTCCGAAACTTCTTAGCTCAAGTTAAGGAGGAAAGCACACTGCGAGTTCATAAATATTGTAAAAATTTCCTTTTGTAAGCCTATAAAAAATTAATATTTGTTAGTGGAAAGCTGAATCCAGAGTAACTTCTCATCAAGCCTAGTCTCATATGTTGTATGTAAGGATGATTAAAATGTCGTTGAAAATGAGAAAATATCACATTTTCTCACTATTTGCTTATATTAATAAAGCTAAAATTATAAGGTTGTTAAGGAAAGATAGCCTCGTTGGAAATTTTTGACTTTATTTTTGCGTGAATCATATTTTGAAATAACGAATCGTAGAGTAAAATTTGGCGTTAGTGACGGACAACTGCGCGGAAGTTTCTGGCTTACTTAGGCGGCCCCCTTAGAGGGTTATCCAAACATCTAGGAATATTCAAGTGATTTTATTCCCAATAAGATTAATGTTTATTTGCTTAAATCGCAATGCGATTTCTATCGCTAGTGATTTATGGTCTCCTGCCAAACCAATTTTAATTACTAATTTTTAATAAAATATTAAATATTAAAATGTGCTCAAAATATAAAAATAAATAATTATTTAAGGGGAAAGCTGCGATTTCAGAAAGAAACAATTTCTTCAGAGATAGATCTCTTAAGTTCTACCAAATTATTTTTTTATAATATTAATGATAATCTTTACTTCAAGGGCTTATATATTACAAACTTGATATAGTGAAGCCACAATATAAACGAGATATATGTTAGTATATAAGTTACTTCGTTAAGACAAAGCTACAAATTAATTAAACAAATGTTTTAAATTTTTTTTAAATATCACAAAACGTCTTTAATTATGTTTTGATTTATAAAAATCCTGTGACTTTGACAAGTAAGAAAGATAGATTTAGTCATGAGCATGAAAAAAAATCTACTGGACAGTTTTGATTGATTTCAGATTTTTTAATTTGGTTTAGGTATGTGTGATGCTACTTCTGAAATTGAAATATTCTAGTACATTTGAACACAACCAAATTATTTTTATTGATTTCAGTGGTCTCGAGGTAAAGTGTTGCCGTAGGGGTTAATACCTCACCGGAAACAATGGATTATACTTGACCAATAAAAAATCGGTATAACAACTTTCTTCAGATCCATGTTTATTGTGGTATGTAGAATAACACTGGAAGGTATGTAAATATACCATTCCTGGTTAAATTGGTAAGCCCTTTTGGTCTCGCTCATAGGAACTCTCGTGAGCTTATATAATCATTCTGTTCAGAAAGAGCATGGTATATATCGCAAATAAATAATATTATTATCTTTAAACCTTAGTGAATAATCTAGGGAAAGAGCTCATTAAGTCCACTATTATAGTATTTTATATATATATATATATATATATATATATATATATATATATTTAAATATGTATAAGCCTATATATGTTTACATTAAATACACAAGTAAAGCAGTTTGTCATTCAAATAATTATAATAGACCTAGAGATTATTAAAATATATCTGTATAAAAGTTTCTTCAAAAGATTTGTTTTTATATTTCTATAGATAATTTTTTGGATCCAAGCTAAAAGAAAAAAAAATGGTCCCACTCTTTATAACTCAATTTGTGAAAACTTTTCCAATTTGTATCGTGAAAAAAACAAGATCATTTGATCAAATCTGTACATATAAAGTATAAAACTATTCCTAGCAAAAAAATCTTATTCATTTATGTTTTACTACGAAAAAAAAGATGTATCGATTCCTTAAACTTTCTATGTTGTATTTTAATTTCAAAAGACATGAAATAATATAAAATATGTCTACATGAAGCTTTTTTCCCATTTATTTCAAAATATTTGAACCTTATTACGAATCTTAATTTCCTCCATGTCATTGCACCCTGTTTCTCTTTTATTTTATAACATTTTTTTTATTGTTTTCATTCTCTTTTTTATGTATAATTTTTCTTTCGTGTTAGAAAGACCGACTAAATGGAGAAACCAAGGCAGAGCAAAGTCATAAATCTGCGAATAAAAATTTCTACCACGTCCCATCCTTGAAGGGTAAAAAAGATAGAGAAATACTGCAACGTGAGGGGGCAAAAGAGGGGTTGAATAGACGTGGAAAATGGGTTGGAATTGGGGGTGGGGGACAGGAGGCGAATAAAAACTGAGGTGATGACTTAATTTTTTTTTACTTCACATCATGTTCTTTACGTTTCACTTCTACTTGGCACGCAGTGAAGTCATGGATAATCTAATTAGAGATTCCCTCACTCATTTATTCAGGACCCCCTTCCCTCTCCCTAAACATTTTATCTAGAGTTAAGGTATGCAGACATATCTTTACTATGGTAATGACAAATTATATGAAATGGGAGAGAAAGAGAATGAAAAGATAAAAATGTTATTAAAATATTCTTGATTGGATTTTCTAAAATTGAAATAGTGTTCTGAATACATTATATACATATCTATGTACATGCACTTATAGGTTGTATGTATATATATATTTACATAAAAGGCTATTCATATCTACAGGTAAAATATTCCGCAATTTTTAGTTGTGACAGGACAAGTATTTCCTTAAAATTATATTGGGCTTGGCGACGACAAATGGCGGGGCTACCAGACGTCAAAGCTAACGTGGTATGCACCTGTGGGAAAGGCAACACATATATCATCTGTTTATAGCAAGTGAAG
>CABEEJ010001865.1:0-33736 GCA_901482245.1 Timema douglasi
ATCCGGGGAGGAGAAATTGCACCCTGTTCAATCATTTATTGTTTATTATCTAAGTTGATGAGCTATGTTTATTTTCGAATGTATTGCAAACATAATGATTGATGGCAAATTTAGTACCTAATATTTCTATTCGATTTAGATATATTGGTTTATTCAGAGAAATTTGAATTTTTGGATCAAGAAGAAGTCAAAGAAATTTCTTTTGTGATTTTGTGGCGTCTCCGATTTATATTTATTTACTCGACATCATCTCCGCCATGAGCAATTCCAAATCCCCGTGTAATGCTTTTGATAAATTATGTTGCATGATTTAGTTTTATACAGTTTTCAGAACCTGCCGATTCTCGATATTATTTCTATACAATGGCCAACACTGGATAGGAAAGCTTTCTCTTTAGCGTTCCGCTTCATTATAAGTTTCAAATCCAAATCGACCGTGGTAATTTACCATCGAAACCTTTTCCCATTCCTCGCAACTAAATAACCACAACATTCCTTCACCGTTCGTCTGAAATAAAGCTGTCTAATTATAATTGTTGGCTGAAGCATTAGTTTATATGGCCCAAGCAAAATTATACCCCTTTTGCCTATTTTCCCCCTTCCTCTTTTCTTTTAAAACAAAAACAAAAGTCCATGTTGGGACAAGCAATCTAATTACAAAAATTGTCTAAATTAGTCTAACAAACGTATTCATCATTCATACATTTATAATTAAAAGTATGTATACTAGTAAACTTAACATACAAACTCAAATTGGTATTGTTTTGGGTTTTTAGTAAAACAATTAACAAAGGCTATATTAATGACGCTCAGTGATAATAAACTTCAACTTATTTATATATTTTTCTAGTGTCTGAACATAGAATTAGTCTTTTTTATATTTTAATCGGAGCCGGGTGCTGCAATCTGGCAAACATTTATATATTATTTTAGAATTGTTTAGTCTTAATAATCCTTAGAACTAGGGCTGGCATTAAAATCACCAAAGAAACTTTATTAGTTGTTTATACTTAGTAATACTGCCTATTACAAATTATTTATATACACTATACCCAAATTTTCTTACGAATGGACATATCTGACAGCTAGAAAAAGCTACTAATTTTATTTTCATATATTCATACTTCAAGACATGTGATCTGCAGAAATCACATGTCATTATATATTATATATATACTAAGTAAAATTGTATATCAATTATGAGGGGGGAAAATAAAAGCATTTTCTAAAAGCAGATCCAAATTTCCATTTGTAAGAAAACCAAGGTATAACTTTGGTTCAACAAAGGCAAAATTTTGTAGGCGCAGGTAAATAACATGGTTCACCATTCCCATCTAATCTATTTTAATAACATGAAAGTAATATCTGGTCAAAATACATACATTCTGTTTATTAAAACAAAATATTTAATTTCATATCGAAGTAAAATTAAGTTTTTTCTTAATCTCATAGCTAAGAGCTGTTATTTCAAAAATTGTAGCTATATTTATGTATAACAATAACTATAACAGCTCATAGTTTAAAAACTAGCCAAGGCTATGTTTTGTGTAAAAAACTTGTTCTTATTAGTTATAGTGATTTGGTAATGTTTTTCACAAATGTTGTATGAATGTTATAAATTATTATTATTTTATTTAGCACCGCGTCTTACTACCCATTCGGGTTATATGCTGATTGTTATAACACATTTTAACTTTATTTTTCTATAGTTTTGTAAGCATGTTCTACCACTGGCACAGTGCTACACCCAGAAATTTACTTTAAGGAGGGGGGCATACGTTTTATTATAGCTATTGTTTATAAATTTTATTTTATTTTCTAGTGGAAATTTTAGGGGCATTTTAATGTGCATAGCCAGGATCAAATTTCTGATATGATAGCGGCTGGGGGGAAGGTACAGATTTCCGACCGCCAAAAACATTTATGAATTTTTAATGCCTGTAGAAGCTATTTGGAGTTTTTTAATTGTGATTAAAGGCAGGGCTTAGAACTCTGCAGTGTGATTAAATACAGTAGCCCCACGGCTTCTTTGGTACTGACTGACAGCTTACAGCTGGCTTCTGACAGTCAACATTTAGGTATATACCTAAACGTTGACTGTCATAAGGGACAGCTGCTAAACACATGTTTTTGCAGATCATATGGTTCGGCGTAGGGAGAAATAATTTGGTCTGGTAACTTTTCAAAGCTCTTAACTGTCAACTGTGAGCTGTCAGACAGCACCAAAGAAGTCATGGGGCTACTGTACTTGTGTGTGTGTGTGTGTTTTTTTGTGTCTATTAGACAATTGAAAAAAATAAATGTGATTGGTCTTCTTTTACTCCCAAACAGGATTTATGCATTACACATTTCGGCTTACATGAAAACTACTGGACAAATGGTCGTTTTACGTTGAAAATATTATTTCTAAGAACTCCCCCTCCTTTGTTTATAACTTTTTGACTAACTCAATTCATTTATCATCCATAAGTAAATATATCTGTACATTATATTTAAAAAAATCCATTAAGTTTCATTATCTGTTGGGACTAGACACATAAATATTATACTAATGTGGTTGGAGGGAAGGAGGTGGAATGTTAGAGGAAATGCACCCACATTTGCATGGGGGGGAGTACACTCAAGACACTGGGACAGAATTCAAACCCAGACCTTTCTGTCACCAGCTAACCAGACAAAATGAACTTGGCGTTTGTTTGGGCGGCACACCCTCCAATCCAGCTGTATATATAAATAGATATGTGTAAACTAGAATATAGGGTTACTATAAGTTACTAGTAAAGTGTCTAACTAACCGGTGTATATTATTGTGATTTCAGCTGGAGCTCACACATTGAAGGTTTTGTTGAGCTTTGCAGTCGGCTGTCTCTTAGGGGATGTTTTTTTACATCTTCTGCCCGAAGTCTGGGAGCGCACTGAAGGTATTTTGAAGTACACAATTATTTTTTTTCTAAACAAATTTCTTTGATATTTTTGATATTTATTGGCATGCGGGAAAATAAAATACCTATTGAGTTACTTTTAAACTTTTATATTTAATATATTAAATTTTATTTAAACTTCTAGTCAAATTACAGATTAATTTCCCAAAAAATCAAAATGTCATTAATTAATTTGAATCATTTTCAACAGATTACAACATATACTTTTGTAACAATACAAAACATTTTGTTATTATATACATGATAGAGAACAATTTAGAATTATAGTCAGAAAATTTCAAACTCTTGATTCCTTTTTTTATATCTAGTGTTAAGAAATAAAATAGGCTAGTTTCTATTCAGAGAAGTTCAAATTCTTAAACTATTAATAGTTTTTCTTGTTAAGTAATGATTTAATATTCTATCCATTCTATCCAAGTCTATACTATTATTATTTTTAAATGTATATTTTTAAGCAATATTTCCTGCACGCCACTTTCTTAGAATAAACAATGCTTTAATAAATTTGTATAGCTATAAAACTGATTTAAAAGCTATAAATCACACTAAAATAGTATTTTACTTCTAACTCTTAATAAATATAGGTCCTTGATGTACTAAAATTTGCGTCACTACATTTCCGACAGGTTAGTTTCCAGGCCACGGTCGCAACTCAAAGCGATGCGTTTTTTTCACTTATTGATCATGTACTGCACTGCAATCTTCATATACAGGTCTTACTTACTTACTCTGTGGCATTAGGGACCCGAAAGTTCATTGCCGGACTTACAAAAAAAGTAAGCCACCTATCTTGAGCTATATCCATCCAGTCCACCTCATTACACCCTATCCTTATATTGAGCTAGTTCTATCCAGTCCACCTCATTACACTCTATCCCTATCTTGAGCTATATCCATCCAGTCCACCTCATTACACCCTATCCTTATATTGAGCTAGTTATATCCAGTCCACCTCATTACAGTCTATCCTTATCTTGAGCTAGTTCTATCCAGTCCCACTCATTACACCCTATCTTGAGATAGTTCTATCCAGTCTCACTCATTACACCCTATCTTGAGATAGTTCTATCCAGTCCATCTCATTACACTCTATCCCTATGTTGAGCTAGTTATATCCAGTCCACCACATTACACCCTATCACTATCTTGAGATAGTTATATCCAGTCCACCTCATTACAACCTATCCCTATCTTGAGATAGTTCTATCCAGTCACACTCATTACACCCTATCCTTATATTGAGCTAATTATATCCAGTCCACCTCATTACACCCTATCCCTATGTTGAGCTAGTTATATCCAGTCCACCTTATTACACCCTATCTTGAGATAGTTATATCCAGTCCACCTTATTACACCCTATCTTGAGATAGTTATATCCAGTCCACCTCATTACAACCTATCCCTATCTTGAGATAGCTATATCCAGTCCAACTCATTACACTCTATCCTTATATTGAGCTAGTTATATCCAGTCCACCTCATTACACCCTATCTTGAGATAGTTATATCCAGTCCCACTCATTACACTCTATCCTTATATTGAGCTAATTATATCCAGTCCACCTCATTACACCCTATCCCTATGTTGAGCTAGTTATATCCAGTCCACCTCATTACACCCTATCTTGAGATAGTTATATCCAGTCCACCTCATTACACTCTATCCCTATGTTGAGCTAGTTATATCCAGTCCATCTCATTACACCCTATCCCTATCTTGAGATAGTTATATCCAGTCCACCTCATTACACTCTATCCCTATGTTGAGCTAGTTATATCCAGTCCACCTCATTACACCCTATCTTGAGATAGTTCTATCCAGTCCACCTCATTACACTCTATCCCTATGTTGAGCTAGTTCTATCCAGTCCACCTCATTACACCCTATCCCTATATTGAGCTAGTTCTATCCAGTCCACCTCATTACACCCTATTCCTATCATGAGCTGGTTCTATCCAGTCCACCTCATTACACCCTATCCCTATCATGAGCTAGTTCTAACATCTGTAAAATAAGTATTATACATTTTCACAATTTTATTTATTCATATTTAACAACTATATCTATTTAAATGTAGACAACAAAATTTTGTTGATAAAATGGCAAAATATAGCGACTGCCATTTTGACTTAATTTTGGATGGTGGCCTATTATATAATATATTGTGTCAGCGCCCCTCAACACCCCCGTGTCTCACCCCGACGGTTTTAACTGTGCCCCCAGTCAAAGGCAGTCAATCATATAATTGGACGTGAACCGTCTGGCGGTGTGATTGGGTCGGGGGAGAGTCCAATTTGAGCGAGGTCTTCAGCGTAACTTCATAGCCACAGTTGGCAGATGTGGTTGCAAGGGGGAGCGGAGGGGGCGGGGGGGAATTGAACCAGACGTATCCTTTTTCCTCACACACTATCCTTTTACTAAGTTAAGGAAGGTTGAATCTCATTATCGGTTCACCTGGTACCTTTCTGGAACCAATCAACTGCAACATTAAAGGCACTCAAGAGTTTCTTATTCGGCACAGCAGTGATCCAAGCTGCTCAGTCCTCCCTTT
This sequence comes from Timema douglasi, assembly GCA_901482245.1. Lineage (NCBI taxonomy): Eukaryota > Metazoa > Arthropoda > Insecta > Phasmatodea > Timematidae > Timema > Timema douglasi. The sequence goes on from CABEEJ010001865.1 coordinate 5,498, forward strand.
CACCTGGAAATTCAAAATAATGGGGTAATCTGTGCCTATCCCAGGGACAAGGTGTTGGGAGCCTCAACACTTGCAAAACAAAGCGGGATGAGTGGCATAGGGCGAAGGGAAAAAGTTTAGAAGAGATAAAAAAGGAGAAGAGGGGAATACAATGCAGGGAACTCCCTCTAAATAACTTTTAGAGCTGTCGAATATCAAAAAATTGTTGGGGCAGAGCCATTTAGCTCCTCTTCCCTTTTTAAGCTTCCTTGTAGGGGTAACAACACTGAAGGCATCCCCTCGCAACTACAGTTCTTTTGATCTCGGGGCGTCACTGATGGTAATCACTTGTGATTTATTTAAGTTAATTTGAGTAAATGGCTTCACTTTAGATACACATGTAAATAATTTTTATGTCACTAGTTTTAAACCACTGTCTCTCTCTCTCTCTCTCTCTCTCTACACACACACATACCTATATATATTAGAGGTGTACCGATTCAATAAAACCGATTACCTTTTGCTTAAAATAATTGTTTATGCTACGATAATGTATACCAATTAGTCCCGATTATTGATTCCTTATAAATAACTCTTGTCAAATCTGCTTAAGAATATGATAACATTTAATGTAACTAATTAAAAAAAAATTTATTTAAAATCGACAGTTAAAATTTTGATAGTCCTAATTTTTGTTAAGTAATTATAATTGACAATAGACAAGTTTTTGTTCAGGAAAGCTAGTTTATTTATTTTATGTGGTTTAAGACTTGTCCTCTTCTTTGGGCAAACAAGTCCAACAGAGGAAAACAGTCTTTGTGAGGCCACTGATCCACTAACACTCAGAAACTGTTTAACTAGTTCCTTCAGGTGAGGGAATCTTGTTTCTTCTTTGCATAACTGGCGAAAATTGAAATTATATTGTTAGTTTTATCAACGGTATGAACTTTTATTTCTTTATCAGGTTATGTAATCTTTGCATAGCCCACAGCACAGATGAATTATGTATATAATTTATTTTTTTATCATTAAATTCCTACCTAGAATATTTTGCTTTAAATTTTACTTTAAAAATCGATTAATTGGCTTAATAATTGTGATTATAATTAATTTTCGATGCACTAATAATCACCCGATAATGATTCATCAGTACCTGCATCGGTGCACCCCTAATATATATAAATTTCAACACCTTAGCTCAGTCGATAGAGCGTCCGTCTCGTGTTCCAATCCTGGCACGGCTGAAAAATTTATCATTGGTGAAATGGGGGTCTACCCTTTCACAGTGACGAATTAACGGTAAGGATATGGATGTTGTGTCTGTTCTAGATTTAAGTTAGTTTATAAGTTGTGTGACAATACAATCGGTCGGTTCAGAATGTGTACATTTAATACCTTCCTCTTCCTCCTCCCGAAAAAAAATTCTTAACACAAAATACTTTAATGGCAGTTTCCGAATAGATGAATAATTTAAAATGTCAGTTTTCACTTTTAAATATCTTAAGTTACATGTTTAAAATAGTCTAATAACATTCTCCTTAAAATTCACAAAAATACAAGGAGCATTATTGTTTTCAACTGTCGTAAGAGCCTGTAGGTATCTTTGTGAGCAAATCTGTCTAGTGATATTAACAACACAGAACTAAAGGTAGTCAGCGGAGCCTGGAGCTGAAATCAATTAGAGCCCCTCCTTTCTATCCGAACATTATTTGCTCTCCCTCCCCCTGACCCAATTCCAAACATTTTCTCCTCTCTCTACCGCACCCATCCTCATAAGTCTTCAAAGTATTTTATTAAAAATGTAAAAACCAATGATTAAATATATAATGAATTCAAAATTACTTAACTGAGCATGGCTCTTCAATATTTTACACAAAGTGTATATATATCTAAATTTATTATCTTTAGTGGTAATTCTTTGATTATTGGGTTAGGGCCAAAGATAAAGGTAATTTGGCTATATGAGTCATATGCCCAGTAACTTTGGAAATTAGTGTAGCCAGGATGTTGTTGCCTTGACAAATTGGAACCTCTTGATATTAATAAGTTTCTGTACATTTGCTCGATAATGCAAGGATTATCCATATTGTTTTCAAATCACATTTTAGGATTTAATTTTCCGTGTGAAACAAAACATTATTTCAGTACAAAACTTCCCAACAGTTGTGTTTCTGCTGTTTTTATAGCAAAACTTTTTTTGGCCAAAATAAATCAAATAATTCTCTTTTAGGCTCATAGAGTTTAATTTTCTTCACAAGGTGATATCAACAGTTGTTGAATATCTCTCAAGAACATAACAATATTAGATGACAAAAACTTCTTAAATGAAGAGAAAGAGCTATCATTAAATTATGTTGAGATTACTATGTGAATAAAGTTAAACTCTTGGTTTCTACTGGGAGAATTATTAATTTATTTTGGCCAAAAACAGTTTTGCTATTAAAACCTGCAAATTTACTGCCCTTTTCTCCCATTTCCTCCACTTACACCTTAATTGCATAGAGCCCCTTAAACAAAAAGTTGATCACAAAGTCCCATGGCTAAGCTTTATGATCTCCTAACCACTTAGTCAGTAATTCAAGTACTGTATCATATTTGATTATTGTAAAGGACAGCAAGAGAGACTTCATTGTCACATAGTACCTTAGTTTACCAACTTATATGGTTGAATGGTCTAAGGTGTCATTCTCAATAGACTGGACTGCTGATGATGGGGCTATAATCTCGGTCGAGTGAACTGAAGATGGTTTTTCATACATTTTTTAAATGGCTTTCCACCTTCCCTCCACACAAATGCGATTGTACCTTTTCTAAATTAAACCGCCTTCATCCCTATTATTATTATTATTATTATTATTATTATTATTATTATTATTAGCACCACGTCTTACTACCCGTTCGGGTTATACGCACTTACACTAATGTGTAATGGTAGGGTGATTGTGAGATGAAATGGAGGACCTACAGTTTAACGTGGAATCCGAACCACGGTGGAGGCCTGGCATTCCCCACATTCACAAGATGTCTTGTCAGAGGTGAAGGAAGGGTTNGAAGTCTGACACCTTACCCCTAGACCGCCAGGTCACCAACCTTCATCCCTAGTACTTAAGCATAATTGGTAGCCATGTGTTCAACCCAAACTGTTAGTAAGAGGCAACGTTAAAAAAAAAGTTAAGCAAAGGACAGGGCATTTAATTCGTTTTTTTTTTTATTGTTCCTTGGCAGATTCTCCTGTGCACCCTTGCATGGAGAAGGGCTTGTGGGTGTTGGCAGGACTGCTCATTTTCGTATTCTTGGAGAAAGTGTTTGCATTACCGCCCACAGAAACTTCAGAGCTGGATACGCTGAGTGACACGCACAAGTACAAAGTGAACGGCTTTATGCCTTCTTACAACAACAACCACAAAGGCCTGGTGGTCTGTGATAATAACGTGCTAGTACGGAATGGACATAGCGCCAACCACGAAACAGATGTGATCAGTGTGAAACCTGGTCCTATACATGTAAGTTTACAATATATATATTAATAAAATGAATAGTTAAGAGTGTCAGTATTCCATGAGCATTGCGACCACATGCAGGGGTTTGAAGAAATACAATGAAGATATTTTTTTTATGTCTGTTTGAATCAAATAAAAGTGTTGTCTGTGATAACCACACAGTGCATTACATGGTTACCCTGGGCAAAGCTGGACACTTAAGCTAATATATAATAATTATGGAAATAATTTCATGAATTACTGTACCTATAAATTTTGTAATTTAAGTTGAATTGTTAATTTCTATTCTCTAAACAATACAGGCAAGTATATTATTAAACATTATGTTAAAATTTGAAGATAACTTTAAGAGAGCGTTAATCCTATGATATGGAAAGCTAGCTGATTCGCTGATTGGATGGAAATATCTGACAGGACCTTTTAAAAATCATAAAATATAGTCTTTTTTAAAAAAAAGGGGGTGTTAGTTTAAATATTTAGGAACAATTATTTTAACTATCGTTAACGATATTAGAGTGGAAATTAGGTCAATAATTTAGTTGGTAAATGCATGCTATTACTCGGTCAGTAAGTGGTTGACCTCTCCCCTGCTTTCAAAGAATGTAAAACTCATTTTATTTGAGTGTGAAACATGGGATTTTACCTTAAATGATGAAAAGAAAATTAAGATGTTCAGAAACAAGGTGCTTAGGAAGATATTTGTTCCAAAAATAAATGAGGCTACTGGGGAGTGGAGGAGGTTACATAATGACGAATTATGTACCCTGTACTCATCACAAGGCATTGTTAGATAATCACATCTCATTGATTATGGTGGGCAAGGCATGCACCACGAATGGAAGACTCTAGAACCATGTTCAGGGTATTGACTGGCAAACCCAATGAGAGGAGACCAATGGGAAGACCCAGACGCAGATGGGAGGATAACATTAGACTCGACCTGAAAGAGATAGAATGTAATGAGGTGGAATAGATAGAACTAGTTCAAGATAGGGATAGGGTGTATTAAGGTGGACTGGTTATAACTAGCTCAAGATAGGGATAGGGTGTATTGAGGTGGACTGGATGGAACTAGCTCAAGATAGGGATAGGGTGTATTGAGGTGTACTGGATGGAACTAGCTCAAGATAAAGATAGGGTGTAATGAGGTGGACTGGATACAACTATCTCAAGATAGGGACAGGGTGTAATGAGGTGGACTGGATACAACTAGCTCAAGATAAGGATAGGTGGCATACGTTGGTAAGTGTGGCAATGAAGTTTCTAGCACATAATACCATAAAGTACGTAAGTAAAGAAAGGAACTGGCCTTTGTCGATCTTGCTTGGTTTCCTTGGCCATAATGAGACAGGTGCAAGGATGTAATAGGATGCAGTGATTGCTGAATAGGGGAAACCTTATGTGGATCCTTTATTATATCAAATATATTTTAAAATAAGTTTTTTTTGTTTAATTTTTCGGCAACACGATTTACTTCTTGTCTGACTATGAGCAAACGTACTAATTATACTAATATGTTAGGGACAAGGAAGAGTGAATTTAGAGGAAGTATATCCGCATTTGCATAGAGGGACAGTGAAAAACTATTTATAGAGGGAGAAAAACACGCTTTTATTACACCTGACTGGGAACCAAGCCTCAATCTTCCCATAGTCAGCTGACTGGTTTATTGCGAGAAGCCTTAAACCGTTAAATTACATAAACGGGTAAAGTTAGTTATTACATCACATTCGTATCGAGTTAATTTGGTGACCACTCACTGTCCTCTGCAATAATGTCATGCGCCTTTAGGGAGCTTGAAGGTTTGTCTGATTGTCTGCGGTGACAACAGACATCCCAAGTGAAAGGGAGTCAATATTTGTATTACATAGAGGACTCTTCCAACACTTGTCAACTCTTTACCTTTAACATCAACTCTCGACACTTAACATTCACATTTCAACTATTTACATTTAACAATCACATTCCAACTTAATTTATTACAGCTTGAAGCTCTGTGAAGAATTAAAATCACAATGTTTAACTATAAAAAGATATTCGAAAGTGTTATGCCCTCGCTGTAAATATAATAAATTTCAGATGGCTATTGTTTCGATCACGATTTAATCTCCCCTCTAAATATCAACTCGATTGTATTAGGTCGACATACTTTTAAAAATATATTATTTTAAAATGGTTTAATCTCATTTAACCTAGTATTACACCACTATAAAATAGCACACTCTTAGTATAATCTACTAAAAGAAGTATTTTTAGATAAATTCAGCATTAATTCCCAGGTATAAAAATAGAATAAATGAGAAGTAATGCCATTTGATAACTGTTAATGTAAAATCAATCATTTGATAACTGTTAGTGTAAAATGATATATTTTAAATGTTAACAAGCTAATAGTTAACACAATGGAATAATCCAGCTAACGTTAGTTTAAATCCATCAATTGATTTTAACCTTCTGAATGTTACTAGTAAATATGTTTATTTAATTTCTGAGTACAAACACATAACCCTAATATGTATAACTAAATATTAAAATAAAAGTAAATAAATTGTCAGTTTTTCAATAAGACTAAAGTATTTTTCCCACAATAATTTAAGATTTGAAGAGCTAGGAATTATACTGTTTGAATAAATTTTTTATCAATTTTTGAGTATTTAATGCACACTTTTTAAATGCCATGGTATATCAGCAACCAAATTACAAACTAATTTAATATTATATCAGTAACAAATTTACAAACTACCTCATTATATTGGCAACAAATTACAAACTAGCTCATGTTATACCAGCAACCAAATTACAAATTACATACTAGCTTATCTTTGTACTTTACACGAAACACAATATTGTAGCACCAGGAACTTATTATCTGGATAGTATTAACTATGAGTAAATTCCAAAATATGTAAAGTATCATTTAGGAGTCAATCAAGACCCCCTAGACTAATCTTACCAACTACCCAGTTACGAGAACAGTGCTTAATTAAGTCACTTTATGAAAGAAACTTTTTTTTTAAATAACTCGAGGGCTAAATTCAGGTCTTTTGGCTCTACTTTATTCATGGTTAACCCATAAAATTGGTAATAAATTGCTAATTACTAACCAAGACCATACAAAATTATTTTTTCCCATAAAAGAGGGGTTCTACTGCGTTGTCTCACGGTGAAGTTGCCCTCTAGGAGATGGCAAGGAATTTTGTTAAGATTTGGATGGACACCTACTATAAAAGAATGATAACGTTGTACAGCCTATTTCTCAGAAACTATGCATAGTAACAACATGCGGTTTTTTGTATCATATTTATCTTGTAAATTTAAAATGAACTATATTAATAAAAAAAAGTTACAAGTTAATATTTACTTTTATACAATAAGATGTAATTCCAATTAAATTTAAATTATATTAAACATGAAATACAAGAACATAGTTTTGAATTGTCTGTCACCTCCAAACTTGAGTTATTGAAAATGTTCCCTGTGATGTATTTGCATGATCTGTGTTAGAAGTTTTTTTATAGCGTAGGCTTGGCTTGATTCTGCTCAGCTTATAAATAATTTAATTAGGTTTAACCTATTTGTATAGCAACAGTTTTCTAAGAAGAGATGAAAATGCGTTCTCTAAATAGTATTATTCATGTTTTATAGACGTAAAAGAACTTTCAGTACCTATAGCAGGATTAATTTTGAAGATAATAAGATTCAGTGGTGCATACAAAAATTTATTTTAGGGGAGGGTGGGCATATGTGTCAAAGCTAACATTTCTGTTCCCTGAAAATATCACATTATTTTAGTTTAAGGTTTCATTAAAAAAAAAATGCACACACATGTAGATTATACAGGTGGTTAAAAAAAAGCTACAGAATTTATGGATCTTGATGTAGACATTAACATGAGTAAAATAATTTTAATGATCTTATAATATAACCTCTAGTTGTGTCATTGGTAAACTCTGGTGGTGGTGGTTGATTATAATTATGATTATAAAGTGTCTTAGAAATGATAGGTCCACAAACCATAGAGGTAAAGGCAATTTTGTATTTTAGTAATAAAAAAATAAATGGCACAGTGCACCATACAAACTTTCTCTCAATTTATCTCGAAATAGACATTTACTAAAAACGTATAAGATTTGTGAAAAAAATATATATTTATACATTGTTGTACTGTACACCAAAAATCACAATATACACTGTTACTTACTCCATGGCATTATGAACTAGAAACACTATTCCCAAAGATTGAGAAAAGAGAAACATCTTTGTTAACCAAAGGGCATAAGAATCAAATTAATTTTCAAAGGCCTGTTTTATAAAGTATATATATTTTTTATATCTCAAAACTTATTGGTTTTATAAAAATATATTTCAAATAAAAGATTTTTTATCTTTAACAGTACTACAACTTTACAATGTTAAGTGATTACTTAGGTATCTCAAATAGTTCTGGAAAAATTATGAAAATTTGAAAACGTCCCTTATGTAAAATACCCTCAAAATTATGTTCATGATAAAATTTAGATTTCTATTGTGTTTATAATGATAAACAGTGTTTAAATATAAAATGTAATCAAAATCGTTAGAACGAATTCTGAGAAAATATTTATTATTCTTTTTTTGTCTTTTAATAAACTACCCTTAAATCTAGGGTTAGATATATAATTCCTAAACCCCTCAGGGGGCCTATGAAAACCCCAGCTACAAATTTTTAGCCCAATCTGTAAAATGGTTTCGGCTCTAGCCCAAGCCAAGGTAGTCAGACGACATTGCAAAAAAAACCTTTTTTTTTTGTTTCAGAAAGTCATGAAACATTGGCATTTATCGAAATCTCGATTTCGAATATTCTCGCTCCAAGGTGTAGAGAGAAAGTAAATATTTGTTTACAAAGCTTAGTTACCCACAGCAGTGTTCTAGCCGTTGGTTTGATCGGCTTTGATTGAGATACACACACACATACATACATTTAGCGGTTTTCCACAAATAATATATCACTCTGGTTTTCCTATCTTCACTCCAGGCAAATGCAGGTTCACTTCATCTTAGCTACCTTTCTCATCTTTCTAACCGATCACATTAAGCTGTTAGTAACCTGTGAGCTGAATGAAACAATAAAAAAGAAAAAACATGGTTCTAGATGGTTTATAATCATACTATAATAATAAATTAATGATTTTAAATGGAAACATATTTTACCCAGTTTTATTTAATTCAGATTTTTTTTTAGATCTTAGAATACAATATTCTTGTTAGTATGGTGTTCATAACAAGTTTACAGTAGGGCTTATTTGTAAAGTAAAGTAGGCGTACATTGTGTACATTCTATTTAATTGAAATAACACTTAAAACATGACAGCCATCTTTTTCTGACTCATTAAACTTTTTTAAGAAATTCTCAATTTTTTTAACAGCCTATCATCTAGAAAAAGTGTGGTTTTCGCTTTGGTTTTTCTATCTTTATACAAACAAATTGTGGTGCACTTATTTTTATTTTAACCTCCTAATACCATGTATTTAAATAGTTTGCGCAAGTAGCGACTGTAAAAACTATGTCACTGAAAAAAACCAAAAAGAAATGGCTATATTTTTTAAATATAGGAAGGAAAATATATTTTTATATATTCCTACAGTAATATATAAACTAAATAAAAATGTCACAATTGACTGTAAATAATTATTTCCTAAGGTAACTAATAAAAAATGTACTTTGACAGGGATTCGAGCCCTTTTCTTTTGACTTTGGACGTCATCCTATAAAACATCTAGATTGTGGCTCATGACTCAGCATCATTCCTTGGAGCTTGGACAGCTTGTCTTTGGTTGTGTAGCAAGCAACAAAGTTGAAAGTATTAGGGGATTGATTAACTGTGGAATGTAATGACTAATGAGTAAGGACACTCTGAAAGGGTGCAAGTATAGGATGGGGAGAGGGGTCGGTGTGGTGACTGCTATAGCTACAGTAGCGCACCTCTAGTGAGGTGATAATACATGGTACTACTTGGAGGAGAGATTTGCAAAACATCGAGATGTTCATCCGAATCTTAACATTGACTCCCTTTTGAAGTGATTTATAGATATTTTTTTTTAACCTATTTTTTTTTATCATCACGTCCTACCACCTGTTCAAGATAAATATCTACATGATAATTGCTCTAATGGGGTAGGGACGAGGAAGGAAGCATTTCAGAGGTAAACTACCCGTATTTGCATGGAAGGAGAGTGGGAAACCATTTTGGAAAAACCACCCTCAGTAGACCCAACCAGAATTGTAATGCCAGTCTTACCGTCATTAGCAGGCCAGTTTAACATGAGAGTGACGCCTTAGACCATTTGGCCACTGAAGGGGGGCATGTTAGGTTAGTAATTGTCATGGCTTTTATCAGATTCCAATAAGTTACAAGACACTAGACAGGCATTGGAGAGTAATAGAAATAAAATACTTTTGTAAGGGGAGAGTTGAACTCCAAAAACACCTTCGTACAGTACAACCATGACGGTTAGTTTAAATAAAAGTCTGTTATTTATAAAAACATATATTTGTTCTCAGATTAAAAAAATAATTTACTGTGTACTTATTAAATCATATTTTTAAATATTTGTGTGTATAAATTAGGAAAGAACGAGAAACGTTTTATTTATTAGTTGTCTTTGACATAAAATTTTAAATCCAAACTTTTTTTGCTTTATTTTGAGTTTGCGTGTGTTTTTTTGCAGGTAAGTGGTTATTTGAACTTAATGGCCAACTCATTCGACAACTTTACGCACGGTTTGGCCGTGGGAGGGAGTTTCTTGGTGTCGTTCCCGCATGGCGTGCTCACTACATTCGCCATCTTGCTTCACGAGATTCCTCACGAGGTGGGTGACTTCGCCATCCTGCTCAAGTCGGGCTTCAGCCGGTGGGATGCCGCCAAGGCCCAACTCTGCACCGCCACAGCGGGAATTTTCGGCGCACTCGTGGCCATCATTCTCAGCGGGTCGTCCGGCACCGTGGGTGAGTTCACTTTCTTTGTCGCTTTGTAGGTAACTTAAACACTCAATTTACATGCACCTGATTGCGGAAGTTCTGAACAACTACTGCCAACTGTTGCTATTTATCTTTTAATAATATTAATATTTAGCACCTCGTCTTACTACCCATTCGGGTTATACGCTTTAAGTACTAATTAATTACGCTAATGGATTAGGAATTAGGAAGGTTTAATTAGAGAAAATGGACCCGCATTTGTGTGGAGGGAGAGTGGAAAACCATTTAGGAAGCCCCCACCCCCAGTTCACCCGACCGAGATTCGAACCTCGATCTCCCCGTCCTCAGCAGTCGAGCTCAACACGACAAGCGCGTTAGCCAACTACGCCACCGAGGTGGGTTTGTTTACCTTGTAGAACGCTTCCATCTAAAGAAGTTAAATGATGTGGTGTGGCATTAATTCTTTCTACGGGGTTGACAGGCTGATGAGTGTTAAGGCTTTATAATAGTCGATCATAAATTCATAAACGCCAGAAACCAAGTGTGCATCCTTAATGGTTGGCGCTGTCTGGCAGTAGGAGAGCTAACAGGGGAAGAGGAAAAACACAAATTACATTTTGTGCTGTGAACTCTTTATTAAATTACACCATCATATTCACAAATATCCATTCTACGCTCTAATAAAGTTGTTACCTTTAGTTTCCTGGGCATTTAAGCCAAATGCCCAACCAAAATATGTCACTTTTCTGACTTTTCAATATAGAAAATATTGATTTTTATTTTATGCTTACAAGTCTATATATGTATAGTATCATAGCAAATAATTTTGTTCTTATTCCATTAAACACCAAACTCATGGGTTATAAAAAGTTTATCACTATGGAACCTAACATCATCCTGCATCTCATGAAAGAGTTAAAAAAAACCACTTTAAACTGTAATGACCTGCTTCTGTGGTCAAATGCTTCAAGACATCGCTCTCCTGTTAAACTGGCCCACTGATGACTGGGAGATCAACGTTCAAATCCCGGTTGGGTCCACTGAGGGTGTTTTTTCCTAAATAGTTTACCACTCTCCTACGTAAATGCGGGTAGATTACCTTTAAAATGCTTTCTTCCTCATCCCTACCCCCTTTATAGTGATTATCAATTTATCGTGTATGCTTGTAATCTGAACAGGTAGTAAGACGCGATGATTAAAAAAAACTCGTATTTCTAATCCAATATTTGTTGTTGTTGAATCCTAGCCGCTCGTACATCCTGGATCCTCCCTTTCACAGCAGGAGGATTCCTTCACATCGCTCTTGTGACAGTATTGCCAGATCTCCTGAAGGAGGAGAATCCAAAAGAATCCATGCTGCAGTTGCTATCGTTGCTTGGCGGCATCACTGTCATGGCAACAATGTCGTTCCTAGTGGAGTGAAGGGTGAAGTCCGATAGCTTGTGTATATAATATCCTGTAATATGAACACTGTACATTTGTATGCCTTAAGTTTTTTTTTTAAAGTATTCATGAGCATAATATGAGTCATAGTTTTGCTCAGTTAAACTGTATGTTTCCAATGCTTGAGACTGTCAATAAATATGTATTCGAACATATAAAACACTTTGTGGTTGAGCATAGCTCTCATAAGAATCAAGATTAACAAATCACAATTCAAACTAAGACGCTTTTGTTTCAAATTGTATTTGTGATAAGTTGGTTCGGCAACACCTCTAAGATACTTCATAGTAGCTATGTTCCCGACTACTAGCATGCTCAATACAAGCTTGTGTATTGTGGTACACTTCACTGTTGGTACCATTAGGGTAGTATCGAAAGGGTGCCAAAGGGAAGTGACTTTTTTTTTTGTGTGTGTGGAAATTGTTACGTCTTTTTAAAGTTGATATTGGAATTGATATACTCTACTGCCAGGTAAATATTTACATATTTACTTTGGCACAGGCTTTATTTGTATTATGTCTATTTGGCATTTTGATTATTTTTACATAGATATATATTTTAAATAAATTGTAAGCACAACCTAAGAACCTTTAAACCATTTTTTTTCTTCAACATCCTTGACTTAGGTAATATTTTTATATCATAACTAAATAACTAATAATACCATGTAATATTGATGTTATATATGTTTTGAGACATGTTATTGTGCAGGATATTTTGGTAAGAATAAAGTGGGACACCACCTTTTGATCCAAAACCTTGAGCTTTAGTTTGTTTTGAAATGAAACATTTGGGAAATGTTAGTCATTTGTTTATGTACCTCCTCTTTTCTCATATAATAAATATTAGAGATGGGCCACTCGAATCTTTGAATCCACAGAATTCTGACAAGTATTCGGGATTCGAGGATTCGGTGTTTTATTGGATTCGATAGTTGAATCTTTTCACCTCATAAACAAAGCAAAACATTCTGATTTTTTATTTCAAAAATTAATAAGTTAGGCCTACTTGAAAAGCACAACTTTATCCGTAATCATTATTTGGTCGAACAAAAGAGATAAACATGGATAAAATCGTGTTTTTAAAAAAAAATTGTTAGGTGTAGAGAATTTTACGTTGCTAATACCCTACCCTTCCAACCCTATCGGAAATTTGGACTCAACCGTTTCAGCGCATGCTTACTTCTGAAACTTTTTCACCTCACGAACATTCTTGTAGATATTTTAATGAACACATTAAAGCTCTTCAAAAACTAAAAATCAAAACTAGAATTACAAATAAACTCGAAATAAATAAAACAAGTTACGACTTTTTTTTTTAAGAGAAATAAGAACACATTACACACTATACCAAGTCATCCGCCATGACGTATATGTTTACACGCCATTGGCCAGAGTGATGATTAAATAAACATGGCTGTTAATTCTTACTACCCTAATGGTTTTAATTATCTACTAATATGCAAAGAACCCCAATTTATTTCATCCGATCCTTAAGTTAGATATTTTGTTGGGTTTCATGGAAAATAAATTCTGTCAACAGTTAAGACACTGATAAAATTGTTTATTTACGCCTACCAGCCAACATATTGTATATTGATTATTTGTTTAAAATCGATTCAGGTAATCTGATCACTTAGTAAGTGCTATCGAGTTTTAAAAATCAAATAACGACTTGCTAATTCATAATTTGTTTTTAAAGTGATTTTAACTAAGAGTTTTTTTTTGTTTTTTTTTTCAAATATGTTATTTAAGTAATTGTAAAAATATTCAAATGCAGTCTTGCCTAATAAAATAGGAATAAATATATTGCAAGAGCCGAAAATATGTTCTTGTTTTCTACGTGAAGATAGAAAATAGATATAAAAGATAATAATAATAATAATACATACATACACATTATTGAGTTTACTATTTCCAATGTATCTTTAATTGTTAAGCATGTTGTTTTAGTCTCTTTTTTTAAAATCTGTTTGTATTTTCATTTTAGATTTATTATCAAAATAAATTATAGTACCTAAATATCATTAAAGTTTATCAAAAAGTAACTAGCTAGGCATAATCTGTTTGTTTATTTCACATATTTTTTTAAGAAACGTAACTCAACACTTAAAAATAACTTAAGGACACTCAAATTTTGATTGACTTGATTTCTAAACAATAATATGAATCTAGATTGTTTAATTTGGCCGGATTTTAACAAGTATTTTGTGAGGGGTGGTTGAGGTTTATTAAAATTAAAAGTATTATTGAAATAAATCTTAATTTACAGCTTAGGCCTATATTGGGCAATGTAGGTCTATTTGTAAATCATTAAAATTTCTAACAATTCACTAGGATTCAGATTCCAGATTTGAAAATAAAATGTAGATTTGGATTCAAGATTCGGATTCGAGAAATAGTGGATTCGACCCATCTCTAATAACTATACATTCAAAGTAAAATACAGTTGAAACTCTTTAGTCCTGGCGAGTACCGAACCTTTTGACTCATAAGAACTCTTTATGCCTTAGGTTTGCCATATCATTCTACATACTTATTGCTATATCGTTCAAAAAAACACTGTGTGAGCCCGCAAATGGGCTATATTTACTGAGCCGCCACTGAGCTATAGGGACTGAGACGCCACTGAGCTATAGTGGCTGAGACGCCACTGAGCTATAGTGACTGAGCCACCACTGAGCTATAGTGACTGAGCCGCCACTGAGCTATAGTGACTGAGCTGACACTGAGCTATAGTGACTGAGCCACCACAGAGCTATAGGGACTGAGCACGCCGCTGAGCTATAATGACTGAGCCGCCACTGAGCTATAGTGACTGAGCTGACACTGAGCTATAGGGACTGAGCCATAGGGACGAAGCCGCCACTGAGCTATAGGGACTGAGCCACCACTGAGCTATAGTGGCTGAGACGCCACTGAGCTATAGTGACTGAGCCACCACTGAGCTATAGGGACTGAGACGCCACTGAGCTATAGTGGCTGAGACGCCACTGAGCTATAGTGACTGAGCCACCACTGAGCAATAGTGACTGAGCCACCACTGAGCTATAGTGACTGAGCTATAGTGACTGAACTGCCACTGAGCTATAGTGGCTGAGCTGACACTGAGCTATAGGGACTGAGCCATAGGGACGAAGCCGCCACTGAGCTATAGGGACGGAGCCACCACTGAGCTATAGGGACTGAGCCACCACTGAGCTATAGGGACTGAGCCACCACTGAGCTATAGGGACTGAGCCACCACTGAGCTATAGTGACTGAGCCGCCACTGAGCTATAGGGACTGATCCGCCGCTGAGCTATAGTGAATGAGCCGCCGCTGAGCTATAGTGACTGAGTTGCCACTGAGCTATGGGGACTGAGCCGCCGCCGTTAGCAATGATAGTGACAACATTTGTAGATAAAGACTGTCATATGCTCATCCCATCAAGCCCACCAGCTGTTAATCTCACTTTTATAAACCGTGGGATTTATAACCATCTCCCGTTTCACCCTTAACAAACAATATTTTACTGTATCAAACAAATCCAAAACAAGGTAAAATAAAGCTTAAAACATGAAATAATACACCATCTTTCACGATTCCTGGTCTCTTGGAAGAAATAATCAAGGGCTAAAATAGATCCATAATATGAGTGAAAACAACCTGTAGGTGCACTTCGAACTGCTGATAGCAGTGTCCTGGTGGCTGCCATTCAAACTAATGGCGACAGATTCAAAATGTACCGGACTAAAGAGTTTCAAATGTAAGAGATAGGATTTTTTTCCATAGCTTCATGGAATCTAATTTGAAAATGACTTCTGATTATTTTGAAACTCGACAGGTGCTAGATGGGAGAGCACTGAAAAGCATCACAGACGTTTAAAAATCTCAGGTTATTTACGAAGTGGTTTGATATTAACCTAAATATGGGCAAAAGATCTGAGGATTTAAAAAATTGAAAGTGTTTTAAAAATTAAGTGCTAACTTACATACAACCTTATAAAAAAAATTCCCACATTATTTTTTAAAATGTTTGTTGTGACCTTATTAAAACTTGATTTTATTTGATAGAGGAAGGTTAGAATTAAGTTTCTAACCTTTTTCTTTAATCTCAGAAGTACAAATTTTCATGTAAAGTATTATTTATTAGTTTTGTTAACTTTAAACACGAAATTTAAATTTTTTGACTGGTCAGAAATCTACTAATAATTTTCGCCTACAATTTAGTTGAAAACCATTTATAAAATATCTAATCACTTCTTAAATAATGTGGGATTTCTAAACGTCTACAACGCTTCACCCATGTAGCAAACTTAACAAACTTTATTTTTCATTACAAAGCATTGTCATTATCAATGTTTATTTTAAAAATTGGATGTGCTCTTAGATGATAAATGTTAATATATATGAGTAGGTCTACATTTTGGTTCATGCTTTTAAAAAAAACACATTTATATTTCAATATAACTTTTCTGTGTTATTTTTGAACATTTAAAATAATTATTGTAGAAATTTACAATTTTGTTTTTATATTTTGAATAGCTAGCGAGACAAATTCACAACCTAATTAACAAGAGTGAATTAACAGCTAGCTACACTTTATGGCATTGATTTCTGTTTTAGTTAATTATAAATTTAAAATGATTGTATTTTGTTTCCATCCACTTGTGTGCTACACATTAAACACATTAACTCTGATAACTTTGTCGATTTACATGGCCATTAAACATCAAAATAAAACAATCATAGAATTTGAACTTTATCTTTTATATTGATTATTTAACAAACGTCAAATGCATGTGTCTCCTTAAGCATTGCAGTGCTGATACTTAACTTTAAAATCATGAATTCACACATTTCTCGTTTTTGCCAACTGTTCAGTCAAATTAAATTTGTTTCAAAAGAGGTCAACTAGTTCGCTAATCTTATATTTTTGTGAGATTATTTATTATAAATTAGAAAAAGAAAATCGCCTTCATTGCATCCAACCGAGATTCAAATAACAAATTTCTTACATCAACAGTCTATTATATTGCGAGACTGATACCTCAAACTGTTTGACCACCATAGCTAAATTATTTTCTTCTTCTTCTTAAGTTAACAACCCAGTGGTTGGTTTGATGTGATTTCTATTCATCCAGTGCTGTGCGTACTCTCAGCCCTTTGGCTGGCTAGTGCTACCTACACCATCTGGTATACATCCCATGCACTAAGGGATCTCGAGAAGTGTGGTGATTCCCCGTTGCTTTCCACAATGAATTAAAATGAGCTAGCGTGGAAAGGTATTTTTTTACATAGCTTCTAATAGGAATGGGACCAATGGCTTTGCTTCCCTCTGAAGGAAGTTTTGCGGCAGATTTGTATCGCTCAAGAAAAATCCGTCAACCTCAGCTGGGTTTGAACCCACAAACACTGGGTCCAGAGGCGAGCATTTGGCCCCAAGACCATCGAGGTCGACAGCTAAATTATATAAAATGAATAATAATTAATAATAATATATTCTACCACACTTTATTAACACTATCGCATTCATCAAGTGCTTTGTTTTTTCTTTTAGGGAATTGCATTAATCAATTTATATTCCCTCGTGAGGACCTTTATATGGGGAACACCTTTTTTATAGTATTATAAATTACAAAGTGTGAATGTATAATTCTATTATCTAAAATCAATATTCAAATTTAAAGTAATGAAGACAAAACCTGTGCAATCACAATAAAACATGCAAGGTTTAACAGTGGACTCCATTCTCTTAGAGCACCTATGTATGGTCTGACGTGTCGGTACCAGATGCAGTGTCTTTTTTTTGGTGATATTTTAATTTATAGTATTGTCATAATTTTAAAAACTAAATATTAAATATTGAAAATCTGGTTGGCATAAAATTCACTTATTCGTTGTTTGTAATAGTAATTCCGCCCAGATTTTGTCTTTTTTTTATCATTGTTATTTTTATAGCAATTATTAAACACTTGATTTGCCATAAAGATAAACTTTTACTTGTGTATTGTCTGAAAAAAGTTTAAAAATGTAATATATTTCTTGTAACAATATAATGTACAGCCAAAAATACTATTAAATATATTTAAAGAAAATATTTTTTTTATTTTTTACATAAAATAAACACATTTAATTTAGTGCTCTATTGGCCCAAATAAATTTCATTGTTTTTCTCCTAAAAATGTCCTGAAAAATGTACTCGTTTTATATGCGCATCCTAACATTTTTCACTAAAAAAATGGTTGATTTCTACAGAGTTATATTTTGTAGAATCCTGGAACTCTACCTACTAGGTAGGCAATCATCGTTGCGGGAGGGTTGTAATAAATTCAAGGTCAAAAGGAAGAGAGGTATCCACCATTCAGTGTCTGAACTGATAATTCAGTCGTGCAGTTTTAGCTGGTAGAATACTCCTCTGCAAGGTTGAGAGTCTGTTTCTTGTCTGTGCCCATCGCAGATCCGCAAGTGGTGTGATAGAGTTGAAAAGAAGGCTTCTTAGACATTTTAAATAAACAAAGGAATAAGAAAACACTTCATGAAGCTAAATTGAAACTGTCAAAATTTGTTAGTTTTTATCTTGAGTTACCAATATTTTTATGTAAAACACTTCAAATTCTTAGGGGCGTATTATGTGAGATAAGTCGATTAGATGTGATATTTCACATAATATAACCCTAAAACCACAGTGGGCAGGATATTCCACTCGAATCAAAGAATCTAGAACCATGTTCAGGGTATTGACTGGTAAACCCAATGAGGTGAGTCCGATGGGAAGACCTAGACGTAGATAGTAGGATAGCATTAGAATTAAGCAGAAAGAGTTCTATCCAGTCCATCTCATTACACCCTATCTCATGACTTGGATAGGGTGTAATGAGGTGAACTGGATAGAACTAGCTCAAGATAGGAATAGGGTGTAATGAGGTGAACTGGATAGAACTAGCTCAAGATAGGAATAGGGTGTAATGAGGTGGACTGAATAGAACTAGCTCAAGTTAGGGGTAGATGGCTTACTTTTTATTAAGTGCGACAATGAACTTTTGAGTTCCTAATGCCATACAGTAAGTATTATGTGAGTGGCTATACTAGATTCAAGCTCTATATATATATCTCATGAGAGTGCATGTAAAAATGACTTTTGTACATACATATGTTCTTTCTCATACAAGCACAATAATATTTCTTGTCATGTCTTGAAAATGGTCTTTTAATAATTTGTAGTTCGTCACTGCATTTTGAAAATGTTAAAAATATGTAATGTGGTAAAGCCAATGAAGGAGAAATCTCAAATTAAAGCCTAGTGAACTTCTTAAGCTTATGTATGACCTATAATTTATTCTATTTGGCTGTGAAACGTGGTTTCTTACATTACAAGATGGGAATATATTTAGGAAGTTCGAAAACAAGGTGCTTAGGAAGTATATATGATCAAAGAGGAATAAGGATAGGCCTACTGGGTAGTGAAGTAGGTCATATGATTACTTACAGTTCAATGTTCATAGGAAGGCTGCTAGAAAAGCTACTAGATCTACTTTCATGTATCCATATGCCAACTGATGTTAGGGGCTTTTATATACTGCTATCAATTTTGATATTATTTAATAGCCTATCTATAAAACAATGCTAATAAAATTGTAAAATGCTATCAGTCACACCTGCTTGTCAAACTTGCATGCCAAGTGTTTGAAAATGTTAGATATTTAAGGGTGCTTATCTTAAAATCAAAAACTAAGTTAGGTTGTACACACATTTAGGGTCATAGTAGAGGTGTCTAACTACCAATGCCCAACAGAGTAGTGATGCTGCAACTCAAGCTTTTCAAATGTGGCTACCATAAAGTAGATCAATCCAAACCTTTCGAAAATATGTTGTTTTAGGGTGTATAATAAAACAATCTTTTTTTTTTGTTTCACAAAGTAATGTACCGATAAAATATTTGTAAACATAATTTAATTATTTAAAAAATTGTATTGCCCTTCTCAGCACTTAGCTCGCTCTATGATCGAAATTAGAACTAAAAACAATAGTGCTAATTAGAACTAAGTAATCTAGTAATATTTAGCTTTCATATGTTGGCTTAAACCAGCTAGCTTATTGTGGATATGAAACTTTTACCCACCCGCTTTGGCTAGCAAGGTTTCTAAATTGTAATATTACCGAAAAAAAATACTTAAATGAATGTTTATTAAATTACTTACTATAGAACCTGTAATTTTATAAGGCCGTTCAAAAAGTTTTAGTCAATCAATTATGGTGGGATTTTGGTAATATGAGCTGGCAGCACTGTTACATTTCCTAAACGTAAATATAAATATCAAAATGGATGTTTATTCTTGTTTACTTAAAAATACCTTTATGAATCTGGAGCTGTTTTTGCAAAAGGTTTGTTAAATATGCTCTTATTATAAGAAAATATGTTAGGGTAAAATGTTAACATGATTTTTTTGCATCCATCTTACTATATAATTTTAAAGTGAAATATTCTGTTTACATTCAGCATTTAATAAAAACAATACAATAGGTAGGGAAACAAATAAATTATAAATAATCTAATACTATATATTTAATCGTTAGCTGGCAATTGACTTTGGTATTTTGCTGAACTGAGAACATTTAGTAAAGGTATCTTAATAGTGTTTATTTATTCTGATTCATTTTCTCCTCTATTCCAACTCATTAAAAATATTAAACATCAAACATAAAATACATAAATTTATAAGTTTGCATAATAGATAATCCATTAAGTCACTTAAACATTGCTGTTTCACTAATCTAATCTTTCAGGTGGCTGCTTTGGATATTTTTGAAGCATTAATCTTCAAATACAAACTCAAAAGTGGTTTGTTGGATCACATTGCTGTCCATTTCTTGCCCATAGTCTCAGAATTCATCAACCAATTGCAGGTAAGTTGCTAAGCTGTCTTTTGAATTATAATTACCGTAACTAATAAATACATAAATATCGGTAATATGCTTCTTTTCTTTTAACTGAACACAGTGATATCCAATCTGAAACTATTCAAATCACTGGACTCTTAACACATCTCTCTGGGTAGCATTATCTGAATTTTAATTCGAGCTCTAATCATCATCATCATGATCAGTTTCCTGCCGCTGGTAGGGTCTGTCTCGAACATAAGTCTTTTCATATACTTCTGTCCTCCCACCATGCCGGCCCAATCCACTCCTTTCCTTTCCTCTCTACATACCTCCCACTCCCTTTATCCACCTATACCTTGGTCTTTCTCTTGGCCTCCTGCCCGCCACCTCTATTTCGAGCATCCTCCTTGGAATCCTTTCCTCTTCAGATGTCCATACCACCTCAATCTTGCCTTCTCCCTCCCATCCTGCAATTAGAGCTCTAATACGACGACTAATTCCAATATACCCACCAAGTTATACTAATAAGGGTGGTGTTACACTTCCATATTTCTTTTATAAAAGACCGTTGATCAAAGAAATATGATGCAATTTTGATGATTCATCAAAGATAATTTATAAAAGAATATATTTTACAAATCTTTTATCAAACATTTACGTTATTGAACAGTGTAAGATTAACCTGTACATGCAAGGTAGTTAAAAACTTAATCGTGAATTATGAACAGAATTTTTTTTATATAGTACAGCCTCAGAAAGCTACAAGGACAGAGATAAAAGAGTGGCTAAATATACAGAAATATCAGAGCATTTGCAATCAACAGTCTGTACAGCCCAAGATATAACTTTGAAAGAAATGTGATGTGGTGTAGTCATATATCTAGTATCAAAAGACAGTGTCAAACCTTTCATTGCATATAACTTTAACACTTAGTAAGACGTGATGCTAAAAAAAACTTTCGTCACATATTTTATCTAAAACTATTTTTCTTTGGTCAAAGAAACAAGTTATGATGTTGTAATATATAGGATGTAAGAAAAACTCCCATAAAATCGCAGAACAATGTTTAAGTTAGTATTAGGTACCATAGCTATTTTATTGCACCCTCTGTAAATAATAATATAATATAAAATTTAGATTTAAGCCCAAATTTATCAGCATCTATTTACTGATGTTAATTTTACTCTAAACATTCGCAGATTTATATATTAAGTTAACTCAGAAATTACTTATATTGTATTTTTATCTAGTGTAGATTTGCATCCCTTGTAGAGCCTAATGTAATAAGATTAATTTGACAATAAATTTATCAAAGTTATTAAGCTTATCTCATTTCTTAGTGTGTCTGCTATTGAACTAAGCGTCCCATTTTTGATTCCTGTGTCGGGGATGAAATTATCTTTCTCTTTCCACAGTACTGAATTGATGGTTATGGAAATGTATGTTGTGTCTGTTGTAGAATTAATTTAGTTTTGTTTCTTATGTGCTGATCTAATTTATTGAACGAGGTCAGAAAATGGCCAGTGAATATCCCCAGTGAAAAAAATGACCTACCCAAGAGTAGCCAAATTCATGTGTTTAATGTGGAAACGAAGAAATTCAAATATCTTCTCTCCTAAAACAATACTTATTATTTAAAACAATCCTGTAATCTATTGACCCGCTTCGATAATCTAACAGTATAAAGCATCACTATCACCATAGATAGGAATGCCAAATACTTAGATTCCTCTTTCCATAAAAATGCTGGCACACTTCCTCTAAAATCAACCTTCCTTATCCTAAAAACTCAACATAGTTAGTTGATATAGCCTACATATAACCCAAATGAGTATTGAGATGCGATGACAAAAAAAAGATATCTCGGTACAATTACATTGCAACTTAATGAAATTAAAATAGATTTAAAAGAATATATTTGTTTACTCTTGTGAAAATGATTTATTCTATATTTCAGACTCTTTCGCGCACATTTTATGAACATAATTCACTTGAGGGGGAACCTTTAAAGAATTATGCTCCAAAAGAACTAGCATTTGACGCTTTGACATTGGACAATGAGAACGGATCGAACAAAGAATCACAAGATGGGAATTTATCAGTTCCGCCGCTCAGTAAAGTTTTCAAAAAATGTGAGGGCTCGGAAGTATCGCACTATAAACATACAAAGAGGAAAGAGACCACGAGAAGGTGCTTGAAAAAAAACTGTGTCGCCGCGGTACATTTTGGTGGGAGCTGTATTTGTCCCGGTTCCCAAGACAAAGATAAAAAGGAGAGAAGAAATTCTAAGACTGAAAAGGAAGCTCACAACGATGTGAAACTAGACGCTAACAACAGCCAACCGGGCCGCAGCATAAAATCATTCACTTGTGAATTGTGTAAAAGGTTAGTACGTATTTCTTGTTCCATATCAAAGTTCTGACTTGTCACTATTGCCATAAGCCAGTCATCGACGAGTTAATGAAACCAGGAAATAACCTAAGGGGATTCTCTGTGCACATTTTTATGCTTTATATAATATAGGGATTTAATCATGAACTTGGTGCTAATGCTCGTTTTGTGTTGATGTTACTTCATATAATATTTGAAGTGATAATTTATTAAGAATACTTTTGCAATCTTACCATATTCTTTGTTCTCTTTGTTCGACACTTTAGCTCATTCGGTAGCTTGTCTGTCTACCGAGTTAAAAGTCCCGGGCTCAATTCCTGGCATGGCTGAAAAATGTATCATCATGATAAAATGTAGGTTTCCTCTTTCACAGCGATGAATTAATGGCCGGGGCTCGGTGTTTTGCCTATGCTATATTCAAGTTAGTTTATAAGTCGTGTGCTGATATTATCAGTCGGTTCAGAAAGTGCATTTTAATAAATGCCCCATAAAATAAAAGTATTATCTCAGTTCCATTTTTAAACCTAATTCTATGAACAAGGATCGGACTTGCTACTTTTACAGCTGTTATCCTTTAGATAGCTGAAAACATCGAGCTAATTAGGAGTGCATTAGACATTTTAGTAGGACAAAGGAAAAGAGTTTAATGAGAGAAAAAAAGATTGTGTGACACAGTTTTGCAAAGTTTATGAGAAAAATTTAGTAAACTATGTAAATTATACATAACAGGGTGGCCATAGAAAGGGAAAACCTTGAATCGTCGGGGCATTTGAAAGCTGAGAAAAAAATCACAGGGAAGTCAGGAAATTTGACCATGAAACAGGGAAAATTAGGCATTATTTACATTAAATCAAAATATGAGCATTATCAATATTATAATTAATTAACTCTGCTCCTATATTGTAAACCTAAATTGAGGTCAAGTAAATTATTAATCAACCTTGGACACATTGTGCTGCTTTAACTGATTATTTTCTTCACTTTAACCAAGGTCATATAAGTGTGCTTAAGTTTAACTGGAACGGGAGGTCACGATAACATTCACTAGATAATATCCCCTTAAGTGTTTCGTTACATTTGCTTGCGGCTGTAATTCGACTATTATTTGATTGATAATGTGGATAGTCAAGTCAAACACTACCAGCTATTTAGTTTCGTAAGAGTTTTGTAAAGTTGTAGCAAGATACTTTGAAAGAAAATAAACATGCATTGTTGTGGCGAGAGAATGGGAAACAATTACGAATACAACTCTTTGTTGCGATTTGAGCCTTGACCCTCCCATCTACCAAGCAACCAGAGATTATATTGACACCTTTGTCAATATACTCATCAGTAGGCCTACAGTTCAGGGATAATTGATAGTTCAACCATCTTGGCCGTTGGTGATCTATCTATACTTAGTAATTTACAGTTTACTGGACGGGTAAAACATATTCAAGGAAAAAATAAATTTTGGTCTAGAATACCTGGAAAAGTCGGAGAATTTGAAAAGTGAATTCATGTGGGCCACCTTGGATAAGTACCCTAATACTGTTTTAATAAATGTTGTTGGTGCTGCTAATTTAACAATGATTAATCGTTCATTCAGGGTGTTTCCTTCTTCGACCAAACTGTCTGCTCACGTGTCGAAATGCTGCGGGGACACTCAACCTTCCAAACTCCCTGAAGTCTTCCTATGCAACGAGTGCAACTTGGCATTCTTCAGTCAGAACAATCTTTGGGAACATAAAGAACAGGTCAGTGAATTCTCTTGGACGGTTTCTCTCACAACGTTGTACTTGCTCTGAGATAACTATCTTTGAGGTCACAGTCCGATTGTCTGACAGCTAGAAAAGTTAAGCTCTCATTTTTATAAGAAGCCCACTTTCTATCAGCAACATTGCTTGAAAGTTACTAAAATATGGCATTCTAGAAATCGGCTTAATTTGATTTATTCATTACAAAGTTCATCCAAAAGTTATCAAATAATACTTCCTTATGAATTACTGTATAATTAATCATTACATTACCAATTAAAAGGACTAAGAATGTAGGCTAAATACAATTTTAATGTAATATTTTTTATTGCTGCTATTGTGGTAACATGAGTTTCCTGTTTTCATATAACTAACTTCCTATTAAAATCAAACTCTAATATTCTAATTGATCACACATTCATACGTCAAGTCAAGTTATCTTTGGCCATCAATTTTGATAGAAAATATTATCAATTGTTTCAAGCCTGTACCTGCGGAGTTGATATTTTAATCGATCTTTTATACATTTTATTAACTTTACCAATATGGATTATGTAAACGGGTCTTAAGGTTTTATGCTTCAAATTTTTGCCGGTTAATTCAAGTAGATGCTAGACTTTATTAGAAACTAATGTTCTTCGGGCTTAAGCCGTGTTGAGGGAGTAGTAATTTTTGACTTTTCGGCTTTAGTTACAACAACCATAGTCTGGGATGTGTGATTAAACAAATTTTGTGGAAAAGAATATGAGGTAATTTGATAGACTTTATTGGTATTTCCATCGAAACAAATTATAGCTAATATTTCTAGAAACAGGTTGGTATTAGCACATTATCTAGGCCCAAAAACGTTAGTCACAATTCAAACACGGCCACAAAAGCCCTAAGTGTATATTAGACATTTTATTCATACGATAATGAAAGCTATTATTACAGTACTTTCTCTGGTATTTTTTTAATCAATGCCCATCATTAAATGATTGTATGTTAAACCTTAAAAAGCAGATGGAATTGTATAAAAGAATATCTTCAGGCACACTCATGCAATGCCACCAGCGCTACCTCTGCAGATGTGAGCCTTCAGGTGATGGAAACTTTAGCAGAAGAGAGGATTCTTTTGGAGAACTTGCCTTTCCTCTGCTGCCGAACTTGTCAGCTAGTTTACAAGACCCTGGCCGAGTTCCACGTACATATCTGCACGCGCCTCACTAATGTTACAGTGAGTTAAACTACTTCTTGATGAAATTAACGATGTATGTGCTACCTACATATGTGTACCTCACAAATTTACACCCCTAGAGAACTCTTACGAGGACCCTGGTTTGATTCCAATGAGTATCACTTTTTCTCCATTTTTTTAATCAAATTCATGACAATAATATAGACCATAAAAATACATCAACAAATGGCATATTCTAACATTGAAAGCTAGGTAGATAATAGGTTGTTTCTTAGTTGTGTAATATATTAATTAGGTTAAATCATGCTTTTTAATTGTTGGTAATAAAATATTACATCATCTCATCATTAACTGTTTCCAGCCTGGGGTGGGGTCAGTTTAGTAAGATTCCTCCATCTTACTTTGTCCTTTTGCCATTCTTCCTCCCTTACTCCTGTCCATCCTTCTCCTTTCGCTTGCACACTTGCTCTTATTTGCTCCTCCCATCTCTTCCTTGGTCTCCCTAGTGGCCTCTTCCTACCCCACCCTCCCCCCTTCCCCCAAACTTCAACTCCATAACTCCTCTTGGGATTATTTCCTTTTCAATCCTCATTACATTACCATACCATCTCATGTAACCCCTCTTGTCCAATTTTGTTTGCACAAAAACTTTAATCCTAATCCTATTTTCCCTGGCAACAGCTAGCATGCTCCTCAAAAACTTTATTCCCATGGCCTGAACCTTTCTTGTCTTCCTTGCTTCCGATATCCCAGTTTCTGTTGCATATGTAACTATTAGTACGAAGCACACCCTATCCGGCACTTACACTACACATAGCTTTAACTGGTCATTTTTAAAATTTACATTTGCATACATATTTTAATGACTTATTTACTGATCTTCCCATCAACACTATTTTAATTTAACATGCTGCAGCCCTGATTTATCCCCATTAACTAAAAAGGATTTGTAGTAGTGATAGCACTTTTCACTCCTCAGGACTGCAACTACCTTGACCTGATTGGCCGTCAGCTGATAACTAGCACCGAGCAATTGAAAGCACTCAAGAAGTACAAGTGTGGAGTGTGCCAGGAGGAATATCGCAGCCACAGTCGCATGCTGTACCACTTGTCTCGATGCAGGCGCGGCCCGTACAAGTGCGAGCTTTGCCAGGAACAGTTTGACATCAAGAAAGCTCTCAACTTGCACAAGAAGAAGAGTCACAGGCAAGGCGCATAAATATAGTGTGGCCGTGTGTTGTTAAACCTAGGAGGAATAGGCATCACAGGAGTGACCTGGCGGTCTAGGGGTAAGGTGTCGGACTTCTGTGCTGCGTGTTCGGGGTTCAATCCTCGGTCCCGGCACAGATTTACCTGATTGCCAAACCCCTTCCTTCACCTCTGACAAGACTTGTATTAATCACAACTTGTGAATGTGAGCAATGCCAGGCCTACCACCGTGGTTCGGATCCCACGTTAAACTGTAGGTCCTCCATTTCATCTCACAATCACCCTACCATTACACATATAGCATAAGTGTGTATAACCCGAACGGGTATTAAGACGCGGTGCTAATAATTAATCGATCCATCAATAATCGATAGGTATTACACTTAACTGGAGGATGCTGGAGTCGAAATTGCTTAGATAAGATGCCTATAAACACAAAAACACCATTTTAAAAGATGAGCTTTAACGACCAAAGGCAGCTAATAAGGGCCACTCTTTGAATGTGAAAGCATGTCTTAAATAAAAGAAATTTTATCAGCTTATTTAATAAGAAGTCTAAAACCTACATTGTTTCTGCACTGTTTGTCACCAAATGTTGACACATAGGGAATCTGTCTTTCACCAATGTTTTAGTACCTAAATCGTCTTTTTTGCTGCATCCTTGACATGAGAAAAGGTAAATGTTTTTGCAATTGCTATAGCAAAACTTTTTTTTTTTGACCTAAATAAATAAAATATTTCTCCACTAGAAACACAAGAGTTTTATTTTCTTCACATGGTGATATCAACAGGTGTTGAATATCTGTCAAGAGCATAACAGCATTAGATGAGAAACTTTTAAATACAGAGAAAGAATTGTCATTCTAAGACACCATTAACAGATATTCAGGAATTGTTGATTTTAACTTTACTGGAGAAATATTTTATTTATTTTGGCCAGAAAATGTTTAGCTATAAAATTGCAAAAACAGTGCCTCCCCC
>CABEEJ010001865.1:51882-64294 GCA_901482245.1 Timema douglasi
TCTTCTTCCCATTTTCTCTGCTGGCCGAACACGTGGCCGAGTCTCATTTCCGGCTGGCGAGGCGCAGACACCTTTTTCAGTCGGCTTGTTATGTTTGGCGAGAGCGGAGGTCGCTGGTCAAGTTAGTGCCGCGTGTTGACCCAGTTGGCTGTCCCAGTTGGCTGTCCCAGTTGGTAAGTGTTGTTACAACGTAAGTTGTTACAAATCGAACGTGTTGCGTGCCAGTGCGGGCTATGTAAGCAAAGGTGAGAACATAACATTAGTACATAAAAAAAAAACCAGCCGAAATAATATAGGGAAGTCGTAATTATTAGTCCAATTAGTGGATTCAGTGGCCGAATGGTCTAAGGCATCATTTTGGGCCATGATCACCTTATAAACTTAACAAAGGTGCCGCGATCATCCAGCGTTTCTCCATTTTCTACTCTTTATTTGTGTGTCCATAACTCTTAAAATTATGTAATCCTTAAATTTAATATTTCCTCAAATACATAGTATATACTTCTATATATTATATATTCTTACTAGATTTTTTGTATATTTTTATACAAAACTGGGTGTACTTATAAAATTACCGATTATGACCGATCGATATTATTTTGATTACAATGAAAGGTTATTTAAGAGTACTTGGTATATTTGCTAGTTTGAGATTCAAAAGATCGATTTTTACTGACGAAGTAGTATTCTGACGCGATCGACTGAAAATTGCCGTGAGATCGTCTATTAGCAGTAACTCATTTTCAATACATGTAATTGCTGGTTTATTTAATCATAAATCATCCTCTTCATCAAAAATACTTAATAATCTGTTGAAAGTTGTGAATATCCCGAACAGGCACTTTATAAATGCAGCATTAATTTTATATAAATAAAGCACTCTCTATAAAGTAGGCAATGAATAAAAGAAATTCAGTTTTATAAGGAGCACCTCGTCTAGGATTTCGCAAGAAATATTCACTAAAATCATTGTATTAATTTTCTAATAATAATTAAAAACACACATACTTTCATATAATACCAACTACACAAGGCGTAGATAGGATATGGTGTTTTAATAGGATAAATCATAGCATTACCCATGTTTTTATACACATTTACATTTACAACACTCAGTATGATGTAAGTAGAATATTAAAACTCATTCTAAAAGCTTGTCTCCTAGTTGATCAAGCCTAGCGAGGCCCTGTTTTATACTTGACCATTTGGCAATTCGTCTGTCAGGATGTTTGTTCCATAGGATAACTATTTAATGCGTGAGCCAATTTTAACGGATTTTAGCGGGCATATTCTTTTAATCTAGGCCGAGATATGTATGTCCATAATACATCACTCTGTATATCCGTGTAACGATGGTGGCCCCTAAAAAGGGTTTTATTCATAATTTAAGCTAATCTCAAATGTAATGCATTTAAAATTTCAATCAATTGATAGAGTATTTTGTGGGACTGGCGTCTTAAATAACACGAACGACAGTTATTATTTAAGAAAAATATACTATTGAATATATTATTATATTGTTTTCTAACTAATTTGATTACCAAGGAAATTTTGAGGGATATTTAAACTCTAAATTCAAAGAGAAATCTTAAGATTGTAGTAACGATAATATCATGGAGGGAGCGAGGTCTAATGTTCACAGAACTACTAGTAAGACTGTAGTAATGATAATAACATGGAGGGAGGTCTAGTGTTCACAAAACTACTAGTAAGACTGTAGTAACGATAATAACATGGAGGGAGGTCTACTGCTCACAGAACTACTAGTAAGACTGTAGTAACGATAATAACATGGAGGGAGCGAGGTCTAATGTTCACAGAACTACTAGTAAGACTGTAGTAATGATAATAACATGGAGGGAGGTCTACTGCTCACAGAACTACGAGTAAGACTGTAGTAATGATAATAACATGGAGGGAGGTCTAGTGTTCACAGGACTACTAGTAAGACTGTAGTAATGATAATAACATGGAGGGAGGTCTACTGTTCACAGAACTACGAGTAAGACTGTAGTAACGATAATAACATGGAGTGAGGTCTACTGTTCACAGAACTACTAGTATTCACAAATTCATACATGGATATAATGGATATCCTAGTGAAGTCATAATTTCTATTGGTTAAAATTTGTGACTTATTTAAATTGAAGATACAAATAACCAGAGCCAAGAATGGGGAGATAAAGGTTCGAATCTCGCTCGGGTGAACTTTTTTCTTTATAAATGGTTCTATACTTTCTCTCTCTCTCCACGCAAATGTGGATTCACTTCCTCTATATTCAACCTTCCCAATCCCTAAAATCACTAGCCTAATTAGTACTTAAACGTATAACATGAACGGGTAGTAAGACGTGATACTAAATATATATGTATAAACATTATTTTTAAAGAGGAAGGGATCTAGAGAAGTAACAATATCGCACGTGGACATTTAGAATGGGGATAGGTGGGAGTGAGTATATATATTGGGAATTCAAAAGTATTTGTTTGTATTTAAATATTGAGATCCTCTACAAAGTGTTTACAAAGATATTAACCCTCATTATTGACGCTTTCAGCCTGCGTCGCAGCTTTTTTTCATGCGACTCTCATAAAGTGCTTCAACAATAGACACTCTAAAAAATAGAATAAAATTTGTCACCCTTCGCTTTTGATAATAACGCGGGATATTTTGATAAGAGCAAGGTCTCGAAATATCTATTGGGTGAAAAGCTTGGATCTGAGCGTCTTCATTGGCGATAACAGAAGTGGTCTCACCAATGAAGTCGTGCGGGGGGGTAGATCACGTGATCGACCCCTTAGTTACGGACACTTGCCCGCGCATAGCAACTGTAAACAAAAGAAGGTAAAGGCAGGCGGTTGGAGTGGGCTTATCCGCCAGGCCGCTTAGCTCGGGGTCACGAGGTGCAATCGACTTGAACTCCCGGCGGGAACAAAAGCGAATCGCGCGCGTCGCTGAGGGATTGTTGTGACTACGTTTAAATTTAGAACGTCTTCGGCGGGGAACACACTCTTACAAGGTACTACATGTCAGTTTAAAGTAATGTTTGAAGCGTTTCAGAGACAGCGAGTGGTTTTCAATATTTCTTGACAGAGTTTGTTATTTATAAGAAAAGAAAACCATTGTAGAAGTGTTTGCAATATTGCTATCTTCAAGTGGAATACATCTGAAACGCGACTATCCAAAATTCCGGTTTATCTGAAACACTCTTTAGACCAAATTTATAAGAATTAATATTAAATATACTATATGAAAAGCTCCGATTATAACAATGGAAATGAAGTCTAACCGTTCTTGATTGTTTCAACAACAATGTGAAACATTTGGAGTGTAAATAAGTGTAAGAGTGAATGTAAGGAACCGGAGTTAAGGCTAGTGTCTTTGTAAATTTTCTAGCAAAACTTTTCTTGGACAAAATAAATACAATATTGCTCCAGTAGAAACATAAAGTTTAAGTTTCTTCCCATGGTGATATCAACAGTTGTTGAATATCTTTCACGAGCATAGCTGTATTAGATGACAAACTTTTTAAATTGAGAGAAGTTTGTCATTAAATTACAGGTCACCCTTGAAGAATTGTTGATATCACGAGGTGAAGAAAATAATTAAATTCTTTGTCTCTACTGGATAATTATTTGATTTATTTTGACCAAAAAAAATCTGTTGATATAAAAACTCCAAAAACACTGATCTTTTCTTGCATTCCCTACATTCTCAAATTAAGCTGTAACTATTTCGCAATGTTGCGGAAATATTCAAGAATGGTTGAGCTTCATTTACTTTTATTTTAGTAAGAAAAAAAATAAAAATAAAATGAGAACTTATTTTTAAAAGTGACAACGCTGATTATTATGTCATAAAACTGTTTATATATTGAACTTTATATACCAGTTGATAAACTTAATTTCAAATTTAATCTGACTAAAAATTAATTAGAAATTGAGTTTTAAAATAGACAACGTACATTTATGAGCACTTATCCTGTTTATAAAATGACCTTGAAATGCATCATTTGAGTATTTAAAATAAGATATTGACGAGATCAAATATTTTCTTGTGAAAATTTACTCGGGTTTTTCTTCCAATTGGGCCGTTTCATTTACATTTTATTCCCTATCCCCAAAAAATAAGACCGCCTCTTTGATATAGTGGTCAGAGTTCCTGGATTCAGATCCAGAAATCCCGGGTTCAATCCCCAATGCTTCCAAACTTTCTGTAAGAAAGTAGAGGTCTGAAACAAAATCAACTCAGCCTTGTGAGGAGATGATTGAATAATTAGCAGTTCTGGTCTAGAACAGTGAGATTAACGGCCGGAGGGCTCGTTACGTTAACCGTAGGACACTCCGCAGAAGTTGGCACTATCTTTGACAACAGACCTCACCACTTCTCAATTGGTATGGCTTGATGGCGGACTGACACCGTGATTTTTTATTTTTTTTTCCTCTTCAAACAATCATACCTCGTCAATGTTTCTTTATTTTTGCTCTAAATAATAGAGATATGTGAGGATTCGAAATTTTGTAGTCGGATTTGAAGGTCGAGTCCTCTTCATTTCGACATCGACACCCTAGATAACATCCACAACTTCAAGACATTTCAAAGGACGAAGGAGACTTCTATATATTATGAACAGATAGTAGATATATCACTAGATGTGATATTTCAAACATAATCATTCTTAGAACAGCTACTTAACATCACTTTAGCACCGACCCAGGGTTAAATTACAACAGCTATAACGTAGCCCCACGAGGTTAGCCCGCCATCAAGCCATACCGGCCGAGTGGACGCCGCTTGTTGGAGAAGATAGTGCCAACATCAGTGGAAAGAGGGTGTCGTGTCACGAGGCAGAGTTTGACCTGGTTCCAGACCCACTGCTTCACAGATAATTTAGAAGCGCCGGAGATCGAACTCGGGACCTCTAGATCTGTAGCCAGGATCTCGGAACAATAGACCACGGTCACATCTATATCGTAAGAATAGATGGTTTCAGACATGTCAGCATAGAAGAATATAGTGGGGATTTTTTTCTCTTTTTTTTTTTACTAGATGCACTTTATCGATGATTTAAAAATTTAAAAATAATAAAATGTGACAAAAACAAAAACCTTTTGTTCAACTTCAACCTCGAATTTGCTTCACACGTTTCAAACTTCGACTTCACTTCATATTTGAAAAGTGGCCTTCGCACAGTCATAAAATAAACTAGCAAACTATGTCAATAAATATTGGTAAAGACACCTCGGCGCTGAAATGTATTTATCTACAATATATTTTGTTTGGTTAGCAGAAACGAGAGGATTCTCAGGATAAAGCCCCGGCACTCCGGCAAGATGTCATTGCCACCCGAGCACGATGAACGGGAAAAGGAAGCCATCCCCTGATTTCTCGTTCTCATCTTCGTCCTCGTCATCACCCACCTTACTGTCGCTCACGCCCCTCGACGTCGAGCGAGCCGCCGGTCCGGTCCGCAGACCCTCGGTGGTGACGGGACTGAAACAGAAGCAATCGTCGCGCCAAGGGTCTCCGCCGGCCGAACCTCTGACCCTCACGGAATACGAACCCGTGTACTCCCCTGACGGATCCAGCAACGCGTCCTCGGAAGGCCCAGTCTACGTCCGGAAGCCAGGGTTCGAACACCACGCCCAAGAGTTCGAGAGACGCCCGCACGGGGACCATGGCGGTCACAGGGGCAAGTCCGCGGCCAGGACCAAGAAGAAGAGGGTGGTGGTGTGCGGACCGGCGGAAGGGAGGACCAACGCTGGGGACGGCAAGACCACAGGTGGGGAGGTTCCGGGGTCCTCCAAGAACAAGAAAAAGAAAGGTAAACAAAGATTGTTGGTCCGAGGATTGACCTATCACATCACTCTCATTAGTTATATGCCCTTCTTTGATTCGGAACGGTGATCAACGGACTAAACGTCAAGGTCGTATGGTTTGCCGGTAATAGAGAGATCAAGGTTGGATCTCAGCTGGTTGTACAGAGGGTGTTATTTCCCTAAATCATGTATTTCTCTCATTACATACAAATGAGGATACATTTCCTCTAAATTATATTTTCCTCTCACCCGCCTCATTAGTTTAATTATACTGGGTATAATTTCTGAGGGAGTTGCACGGCTACTTTTGGGAAAAAGAGTGTTTTTTTTAGCACCGCGTCTTACTACCCGTTCGGGTTATACGCCTATGTACTAATTACACTAATTGCTTAGCGATTAGAAAGGTTTAACTTTAGAGTAAATGCACCCGCATTCGCGTGGAGGCAGAGTGGAAAACAATTTAGGAAAAACAACCCTCAGTGCACCCGACCGCGATCGAACCCCAATCTTCCCGTCACCAGCAGTCTAGTCCGACACGAGATGAGCGCGTTAGACCACGCGGCTATCGAAGCGTGTTGGGGAAACCATGTTGTCATTCTCTTGTTTTCGTATGGTCAACATTCCCTGATATTTAACACAAATTTGGCAACACTTGTTCGTTGATGTTGCCAATAGCTCCTTCTCACCCTATCACACCATCTTCAGACATAACTGAGAGCGAGGAGATTTGGCAACACTTGTTCGTTGATGTTGCCAATAGCTCCTTCTCACCCTATCACACCATCTTCAGACATAACTGAGAGCGGGGAGATTTGGCAACACTTGTTCGTTGATGTTGCCAATAGCTCCTTCTCACCCTATCCACCATCTTCAGACATAGCTGAGAGCGAGGAGATTTGGCAACACTTGTTTTTATCACCGCCTCTTACTACCTGTTCGGGTTATATGCGTATGTACTACGCTAATATGTTGGGGACGAGAAAGGTTGGATTTAGAAAAAGTGTACCCTTATTTGCGTGGAGGTCGAGAGTAAAACCATATAGAATAAAACTACACTCAGTAGACCCGACCGGGATTAGAAATCCAACCTCCCCATCCTCAGTAGACCAGTCTTAACACAAGAGTGACACCTTAGACCATGAGGCCACCGATGTGGGCCTTTTGCAGCATTCGACCGAGAGAGCGAAGATAAATATTTTTTCCCCATAAAACTCGCTCGGTTTTGCCTGTTGTGGATAGGTCGGGGTTTGAATCACAGCCGGGTGTACTTAGGGTGATTTTTTTCTCTCTCTAAATAGTTCTTCACTCTTTAGCCACGCAGATGCGGGTATTTTCCCTCTAACCTCTACCTTCTTAATACCTAACACATTAGCGGAAATGTGCGGGCACCCTGTATAGGTGGTGAGACAGAGTACCTTCACATTTTTTCCCCTTCCACCACTGTTTCCAGCCTGTGAGCTAGGTCAGTTTTTTATTAATGCCATATATATTCCACTACCAGCTTGCTAGGACTGTTGTAGCTTCATATGTCTAGTTATAATCAAACTTAAGACTATAACAGACACAACATCCAGTCCCCGGTCGTTAATTTATCAACGTGAAAGGGTAAACCCACATTTCACCAATGATACAATTTATCGGCCATAACACGGATCGAACCCGGGACCCTTAACTCAGTAGACAGACACGCTACCGACTGAGTTAAGGTGTCGGATCGTCCCTCTATATGCACGTAGATTTAACTGTTTGATTGGTTTCATCCCAGGCTCTGCGTCCTACTATTCGTCTGGGTACACGATATGTACCCACATTTGCGCGAAGAGGGCGTGAGAAACCATCCAGTTATAAATATCCACTCGGCTGGGATTAGAACCATGGACCCCTCTTTCTCTGTCACAGACAGACCAGACCAGATGAGCGTTGCGTTTTTTCCACGTGCCACTGATGTGTTTAAAAAAACTAATTCACTTTAATAATAAATTACTATACATTTCAATTTTTATAGTAAGAAATTTATCTGACAACTATGAAAGATACTAAATTTACTTTCACATATTCATAGTTCAAGTCAAATTATATATAAATGTCGCATTTGTTGGATATTATCAATACTTATAAAATAACATTAATAATCTAGTAAAATATTATCAATGTAAGCAGAAAAAAAGATGAATTTATTAAAATGCCCTTTTATTAATGAAAATTGGACTTTACATTGCATTGAGTGCCGATAAAAAGAGAGCAATATTAATATTTAGGGCAGTGTGATGCTTCGAAATATCGAGGCTCGTCTTTTAAATCCCCAATAACGTTCGCATTTTCGAAACGTTTCAAGGCAAGAGGACGACTTCACTAAATTGTGAACATATTTAAAACCGCTTATTAATTGTGATATATTTCAACATTTAATCATTTTTAGAACAGCAATTAAACAGTATTTTAATACAGATCTCAAAAAAAGCCTTGCGAAACTTTCACACATTCAACCTCCCCTTTCCCTAAAAAAAAAAGATTTAGTCTTTTTGTTGGGTTGTTGAAATTAAATACTCAGCGAAATGCATCCACAAAATAGAAAAGAGAGTTTATTTTATGTAATTGATACAAAAAATATTGTTAGATTTTTCTTTTAACCTAAATTTTAAACAAACAATGTGTTTTTAACGTAAACTGAGTATATTATGTCAGAAGTCGGTAAAAAAAATCCTATACACTGATACCTCTTTCATCTCTGTAGGCCTTGTATTAGTTGAGGAAAAGGGATGTTGACAACAGAAATAATATATAGGATTAGTGATTAGATGGCATCTATAACGTAAACAGAGATAAACTCAGATAGCATCATTGTCATCACATAATCTTATTAACGGGTGGAAGGGGGGGGGGGGAAGTAACCGCACCTATATGGTGTCCCAACCTCAGAAGACGGTTACATACCCACCACTGCCAGTAAAAGACAAAGAATATCAATCCGAAAAATTCTGACGGGATACGATAAAAAAAAGATTTAAAAAAAGTAAAAGAAAAGTCTTCACACTTTAACGTACTAGATGTAATTATTCACTCTTTCACTTCCTCATTTAATTCCTGTTCCTGCTCTTATTTCTTTCCCCATTCCATCAAGTCATCAGCTAACATCAAATCGCCTTCCAAGTTTCCCCATAAACTCATATATGCCAGCATACATTAATATAGTGTGCGTTATTTGAGTTATTCAACGTGCACTTTCAGAACCGACTGATTATATCAGCACTCGAGATTTTCTTTGAGCGAGAGCGAAAGGGCCTACCAAATTTGCTGGGAAAGGTGTGTTCACATACCTTCCATGTTTTTTTTAAATACCACAATAGACACGGGACCCAACGGCTTTACTTCCCCTCCTAAGGAAATTGTGCTACAAAATTTTATCACTCAAGAAAAATTCGTTCACCTTGGCCGGGTTTGAACCCACGAACATTGGTTCTTGAAGCGAGCACTTTATTCCAAGACCACTGTGGTTGACCTAATAATATTTTAGAGTGTTATAGGAGCTATTTACCTAATTGAATAGCTCTATAATTCGTCTTCTTGAGCGATTTTAATGTCAAAAGCTCGTCATATATTTGTTTGTTAAGTTCTTGTAGGCCCACATCGATTTGTCACGTCCCAGAAACTTGATTGACACGATAAACTTGAGTGTATACAAGGTTTGACGTGAAATTAATGTGTTCTCGTTAATACATGGTTCTGGAAATTATTACAATTAGTCCTCTAATCAATATAACGTTTCACCACGAATATGTGATTATTACTTAAGTAGACTCCACCTGGTTATGAGTCTAAGAGTCTCGGGTTCTATTCCCGACTGTTACCCTGAGTATTTGTTTCCCTGAAGGGGAGCTAGTCCAACACTCACCAGGGTTTGGTTAGTTAGGTTTAAGTTAGGTTTAAGTGTTTCCAATGGTTCTACACCCTCATACTCACTACCATCATCATCTCATCTCATCGGGACATGTAAAGAGTCTCCACGGAAAGGATGTACGATTAGTACATTCGGGCGTCTCCTGGGAAATGGTACATTAGTGCTGGCTAACCTTTACACTACTGGGCTACGAATGATGTAGCACAGACGCACTATCTATATAATTATTTAGACTTATATAAAATTCATCATTTAGTCATGTTTGGGAAAATTATCGACCTAAAAAGATATTATGATCGATCTGTACGTTTTATGTACCCCTAAAAAAAAGGTGTGTTTTACATTATTTTGTTTGAAGGTACCGTCTGATTTAGCAGTAAGGATTTTTTTTCCGACAGTTATAAAAATTACTAAAACCATTTTCTTTATATAGCTGTCACTTTTGGTAGAAATATCAACACCTAATGAAATAACAATAACAATAATAATATAGAAACATGCCATTATTATCGACCAGAAAATAATATAAATTACTAGTAGAAGTGCCCACCTTTGCCCGGGATACGAACGCTTTACTTTGATTCAAACAGACAGAAAAGAAATCTCTTCATATTATTTTTTCTGACCCCCATTTTGAATAAATTTTAAAAAATCTAATCAAAAATTAAAAATTTCTGCTTCTAGGTGCACATGTCTTGTTACAGGGGCTACTGATTTTTTAAATTCCACACCTCTGCTTGCGGTAGATATCACACAATACTCATCACAAGATAAATTGTTCGTTTTCCATCCTCACCCAGGCCAATACCAGTCCAGTTACTACGCTCTACGCCACGCCGGTAGCCTCTTGGTCTAAATGTCGAGCGTNGGGGGGGCAAGTTAGGGTAGGGGAAATTTTTTCTTGCGCGTTTTTTTTATATTCGTCTCCCTGTCTAGGTTATCTATCAAATATTGTCAGAGTGTAAAAAAAATATTAAAAAATAGTCATGTGGTTTGGTTTACTGAAAGAGTGAAGCGTGTTTTCCGTTTTAATCCCACCAATTTGAACTTGTCTGTCTGTCTGTCTGTCTGTCTGTCTGTAGTGGATATGTCTCACGATAATTTTTGAAAACCTTAACCGATTTAATTCAAACCTGTCACAGTTGTTCTTTGAACCTCCATACAGACCAAGTTCGTTGGGGAGGAGAATTGAATTAAGGTTTGGGGACATTAATTATTACATGTATTTAAACTTTTGGGGCATTTCCCGATATATTATACGGCTGAAGATTAGTATATTGGTGCAAACCACTAATGGCACACTCAAGTCAAGGCCAAGGCTGTGGCAAGAGGGGAGGGAGGGCGCACAGACCCCTAACGTCCGATATCCAAGATAATTATGGATATCAAATGCCTTTAGAAGACATTTGGATATATATTTATAATAACTAAGAGCAAGGATTTAAAACAAATGTAAGTGACATACATTAAAACGTATCGATGCTATTATTTATGTATATATATATATTTTTTTACAATTGGGTAATATCAAGTTGTGAGCCTGTTCTTAAATTAATAGTAGTAGAAATAAAATATAGAGCACTTAAGATTTTTTATTTTATTACTTAGCACCGCGTCTTACTACCCGTTCGGGTTATACGCTTTAAGTACTAATTACGCTAATTAATTAGGAATTAGGAAGGTTGAATTAGAGGAAGCGAACCCGCATTTGCGTGGAGGGAGAGTGGAAAGCCATTTAGGAAAAACCACCCCCAGTTCACCCGACCGAGATTCGAATCTCAATCTCCCCGTCCTCAGCGGTCGAGCTCAACATGACTAGCGCGTTAGCCAACTACGCCACCGAGGCGGGTAGCACATAAGAGTTGTCGCAGGGTATGTAAAGGCTATATTTTCAAGTTCTTACTGAAAATATTCGCTTGCCACCCTCTGGGTGCTCCCTTGTAAGCCACTGTAATATGATAAAAAAAATTTAAGTACGTATTTAATTTTTTTTGAGAGGGAGAGGAAAATAACTGGGGGGCCCCCCACAAACGAAATTTTACCCAAGACCTCACGTCTGATAAGGGTGACCATATGGTGAAGATCAAAAAGTTTTTTTGCTATAAAAAAAATCGAGCTTATCTTTCTTCACCTTCCACCACACCATAAGTCTATTGAATATTTTAAACTCACGTAATCAATGGAATAAGAATATAAAACCTATTTTTAATGGTAATAACAAAGACGAGCTGAGTAGAAATTTATCGGCCGTAATCAAAAAAGCGAACGTTGCTTCATATTTCTAATCCCGAGGTAAGTGTATTGATTGTACTAGACTAACCGTGAGGATATCCCATGGCCACGGTGTCAGCGACACGTGGACACGCCATAACAAAAGCGAAGGTTCTGCGCATGCGCGGAACAAAGGGTCAACTGGATAACCGCTGGACGGACCTTGAGTGACCTGCGCACGCTTTTACGTATTTTTGTTTTACTACAGTAGCCCCGTGGCTTCTTTGGTGCTGACTGACAGCTTTGAAAAGTTATCAGACCAAATTATGTATCCCTACGCCGAACCATATGATCTGCAAAAACATGTGTTTAGCAGCTGTCACTTCTGACGGTCAAAATTTAGGTATATACCTAAATGTTGGCTGTCATAAGTCAGCTGTGAGCTGTCAGTCAGCACCAAAGAAGCCATGAGGCGGGGGGGGG